>SKCR01034707.1:0-62347 GCA_019454045.1 Zanthoxylum bungeanum
GTAACAAGTATTTTCTGACTTTCATTTATGATGCTTCTTGGAAAATCTGGGTGTATTTCCTGAAGATAAAAGATCAGGTCATGGATTAGTTGAAGTTGTTCCATGCCATGGTAAAGCATGAAACATGGAAGAAACTAAATTGCTTCCGCACAGACAATGGTTGTGAGTACAGTTCCAGGGAGTTCGATGACTATTGTAGGAGACATGGCATTCGACATGAGAGAACTGTTCCACACACCCCACAACATAATGATGTAGCTGAAAGAATGAACCACATTATTAGGAAAAAAGTCAGAAGCATGATTAGTATGGCTAAGCAGCAAAAGCCATTCTGAAGAGAAGTTATTTGTACCGTTTGCTACTTGATCAATATATCACTATCTGTACCATTAAATTTTCAGATTCCGAAGAAAGTATGGTCTGGCAAAATTCTCTCATACTCTCATCTAAGAGTATTTGGTTGTTTAGCCATTGCACATGTATCTAATGAGCTCAGGCAGAAGACAATCCAATGACAACTCCATGTATATTCCTAAGATATTAAGATGAAGAATTTGGATAGATACTATGGGATCCGAAGAAAAAATGGTCATCAGAAGCCGAGATGTAGAGTTTCTTGAAGACCAGACAATTGAAGACATTAAAAAGCCCAAGATGTCTTCCAATTCCAGTGCCGACAGAAATCCAGACCCAACACCAGCACAATTGGCCACAAATATGGTGCATGATATTTCAGAAGTAGAATTAGAGGAGGTAGATGAGGATGTTGAGTAGGGAGAGACACAACCTACTCCATCGGAGATTACAAAAGAGAGTGTTGAGCGGGGGAAGCCGCAACTCGCTCCACTAGATGCTACAGGATCATCCATAGATTTGGATGATGACGGATCTCATGAAACCAATGGACCTCAGACAAGAAGATCTGAGCAAGGCAGGATTCCATCACTAGATATCCGGGATCAAAATATATTTTGCTACTGATGATGGGGAGCCAGAGAGATTTCCACAATGCAAGAAGGCACTGAGGAATAAATGGGTGAAGAAACATGATAGCAGAATTGTGATGTACAAAGACACAACAGAAGAGTACTATGCAGAGACACAGTGAAGTGTGTTGTGCAAAGACACAGCCGACATGTCAACAAAGGTGGTCAATTGGGACAAGTCAAAGCTGTGCAGAGACATAGCCGGAATAAATGTCAGATGACAATTGTTTCGGATGCAGCTGGAGGGGGAGAATTGTAGAATCCAGCTTGCATCCCCATGCATCTCCATACATTGTCAAAAGTATGGTCATCATTGTCAAAAGCAATTTCTACCTTTTGACAATGGTGAAAAACATCAAACTTACTTTAGGTGGAGGATCGCCTCTATTGAATTTTTTTGTGCAAGCTTCCAAAGAGTGCTTGTTTTTTCTTTGACTTGTGGAGCAAAGCTCCAAGTTTGCTTTAGGTGCATTTATTAATTTTTTGTAATAGTGAGCTTGAGTTTCACTATAAATAGGGAGCTCATTTGAGAGCTCAAACCATCCCCAACTAGCAAGCTCCAAGACAAGAGAGCTTGGTAGAGAGTGTATTTAGTGTGTGAGGTTTTTTGTACAAGTTTTGTAATATTTGTAAATTATATTCAAGTAGTAATAGAGAGAGTTTATTTTTCCTCATAAAACACTCTTCAGTGATTAGAGAATCACAATCATGTATTTTTGCTTTGTTCAATCAATGGCTGTTGAAAAGGTTGAAGTAATTAGAGATATGTTCAAATTGATGGACACAGATAATGATGGGAAAGTCTCATATGAGGAACTGAAGGAAAGGCTTCCAAAGGTTGGTTCGCAGTTGGTTGAACAAGAGATGAAGATTTGGATTGAAGTGGTACATTCCTGTTATTGATTAAGTTCAGACAGAGGATTGGAAATTGTTTCCTGTTTGTTTATTGGTCTAATGATTGAAGTGGTATGTTAATGATTTTATGCATTATTCCTGTTTAATTTTTTGTATTTTGTTTACATTTGCGTGAATTAATGATGGTTGTAATGATGTTTAATTTCAAACATATGTGTCACTCTAGGTGATTTCTTGGACATATTTTGATTATAAAATATATTATCTTGATTAACTCCTCATTATTTATCCATCCTTAGTCTTTTGATCTACCTCATAAACTAGTTGGAGAGTTATTTTGAGACAAGAGACTCAAAACCAAACCCCATCCAGATGAAGCAGAAAACACTCACAACTCCATAGTGAGAAAATTGTTTTAACCCAAAAATCAAAATAAATTTTATAATATCTGGGTTATCACTTGTCAAATATAGCACCCATCCATCATATAGGAGTGATCTTTTGACAGTGTGATACAACGGAATATGAAATATGTCGCGACCTAGATTATCAATTAACTAGAATATGATATGTGATTAAATATAATTATTATTTATTTAATTATTTTTAAAACTTTTAATATACGTAATGATATATTATTGAGTTATTTTATTACATATTTCGTTTAAATTCGAATCGGATGTTTTAACGATAAAATTTTCAATATTTAAAAAAAAGTGTCATTGTTACATTATAGATTCCAATATTCAAGCATATTTGACAAGTTTTATGATAATAAATTAAGCATCAATAAAATTAAATTAACAAATTATTATTATTATTATTATTATTATTATTATTATTATTATTATATTTTCTTAAGAAAGGCGGAAATTGATTATTAATGAGTCCATGCACTTTCAACTTTCAAGTTTCAAGTTTCAGTTCAACTCTATTAATAAAATATTATTCATTATTAATCTCCAAATGTATAATGAATGATACTTGTTCATTTATGATGAGTGGGCGGCGCACGATCTTCTAGACCTTATTATTACTCATTACATATTCAATATATATTCTTCAGTAACAAAAAGTTTCGACTCAGTTCCTTCATACTTTTATTCTCAGCAATAGCATTTGTGTCAGTCACTCACTGTATGTTGGCAAAGTTATTACTTATTTGATATGGCTAGCCATCCACTTGTTGCTGCAAAAGAGGAAGACCCATTTTCATTTTTACCTCAGCTTCCTTCACTTGATTTTGGGTAAAGATTAGGGTTTCTTTTGAGAGACTTGCATTTTTAATGCCTAGATTCTAATCAGTTTCTTTTGAAAATGTTTGCAGTGAAAATGGGTTTGCTTCAACGGATTGGCCAAGTGAAATGGCCATTCAAGAAAGTTATTTTGATGGTTTTCCTTTAATGGGTAGTGCCCCAGATTCTTTGCATTATTCTCTAGATATTGATCCAGTTCCGAAAATGACACCTAGTTACAAACTAGAAGAAGAAAATAATAACAGTTCAAAACTTTTATCAAGAGAAGTTATTTCTCAACATTTTTACATGCCCATTACAAAAGCAGCCAAAGAACTTAATGTTGGCTTAACCCTTTTGAAAAAAAGATGTAGGGAATTGGACATTAGAAGGTGGCCGCATAGGAAGCTCATAAGCCTTCAAACAATTATCAAGAATGTTCAGGTTAATCTCTCTCTCTCTGTGTTTACATTTTTGAAATTGTAATAGTTAAGTGGGTTCATATATGCAGGAATTGGGAAGTGAAGAAAGTTTGAGGGAGGCAATTGAGATACTTGAGAGAGAGAAGAAGTTAATCGAAGAGAGACCTGATTTGCAAATGGAATACCAAACAAAAAGGCTAAGGCAAGCTTGTTTTAAGGCCAATTACAAGAAGAGGAAGCTCAAGGGTATGATGGGTCCTAGAATGTCTACTACTTCAAGCTGTGACAGTCATCAAGTTTTGAATGCTAATAAAAATACCATTGCTTATGATGAATATCAGACTGTGAATGAAGATTTAGAAGAAAGAGGGTCAATTTCTTCATGCTTATCTTCAAACAACATTATGAAGTGATGTGATGATGCTAGTTAGGGCTACAGTTTTGTTCTTTTGTGTTGTTTCTTCCCATGCATCTCTCTTTTGCACATATGTGAACTGGTAATTAGGAAGTAGTGATATAGGTTTTTGGCACTCTAGAATGTCTAACAATCTTAATCTAGTGCAAATTAAGATGTATAAAACAGCTGTGATGATGTTATAATAAGTGTACTTTTTGGCATATGAATGAAGTTGATGAATAATATTTCTTGCTTTTAACTAATCAATCCTCTTTTTTATACATGGAAGCCTTGACCACCTAATTTGTTAAAACAATATTGGTAAGATAAATAACTAACTATTATTTAATGAGTTGGGATAATTTGTAAACTAATCAAGAAACTTGTTCATCAAGTATTGAATCATTTATATTTATGTGTTTATTTCCACTTTCCAAGCATGTCCTTCCTTGTGCAAGACAAGCTGAAGAATAAGATGGGCAAGATTAGAGACCCACTTTAGAAAAGATATTATATAATGAAATTTTTTGAATGCATAAACTAGGAATAAATCTCTATTAATCCGGACATCTTTATTTTAAATGAGTGAATATGTCATTAAAAGATTAAAAAACATAATATCTCAATGCACTAGCAGATAAAATATATATATATATATAATTTTCAATACATTAAAATCTATATTTTTAGGCAATCTTCATTTTGTTAAAAATGAGATGTCTTCACTATAAATTTATTTCATATATATTATTATCATTTTTGAATGCTAGAGAATAAGACAAAGCCTAACTTATTCGTTTCATCAAAGTGGGCAATCCTTTTCTTTTGTTTAGCACGGGTAAAGGAATTGTGCTTTTTAGGCCAATTTTATATAGACATGTACCAGAGGTGATCCTAGAGATAGTCAACAAATACAGTTGGCTGGGATTATAAAATTTGGTTCAAATTTAGGGCTCTCAAATCTTAAATTTCATTGATTGACACAACACGTTGACATAATTAATAAATGAGCCAGTTTTTTGTTTGACACGATTACCCGAGTAACATGATTACCCAATTAATATGGTTACACAATTAATAAACCAGTTATAAACAATCATACATGGGTAATCGTGTTATTTTGACACGATTACACAAATATTATTCGTGTTATAAATGAATAAATGTGTTGAGATAATATAACACGAATATGGTTCGATACGATTAATTATAGTTTGACATGACATGATACCATTATTAATCATGTTAATTTATGTCAACTCGAATACGGAAAATTTGTGTCGTAGTCATGTGGTGACCAATATTGACACCTCTATCAATACTTTTCTAAATAATATACCTGAAGCTATTTGGGTGGAGAGTAGATAGGCTTGGTAATTAAGCTCAGGTCCGTAAGGTTTTAGCCTAGCCTTTAAGAAAATGGAATGGGCTATGATCTTAAATAATGAGACTCTTTAGTTAAATGATCAGATAAGGGTTTTTAAAATAAAAGTTTCGGCCCGGCCTTTCATTACATATAATTTTCTTTAAAAAAAATTATATATATATATTTGTAAAATTATATGTTGACAGTTTAGAATTATTTATTATTAGTATTGTTTAATGTACTAGTATGGTATTTTATGGTTTATTATTAGCTTATTTTTTATGGTTTATTAGTATTACTTGTTATTTTCTTGGTTTTTATTTTATTTTTTTAGAACTTATAATGTATTTTACAGTGTGTAAAATTTTGAAAAATTCATTTTATATTGAGGTTATGTTGATGCCTAATTGAACGTTGAGAGTAGGTCTCTGAGGGCAATGACTCCAGTGGAATGAGTCGGAGGGAAAACCCGGGAGCTGAACGTCGAAGTAAGGCATTTCATGCGGCTTTGAAGGGCTGAATTATCTGCTCGGATGGCGGCGTTCTCCCATTCAAGTTCCTCCATCCTCGTCGTGTTTTCCTTCAATTGGTTCGTGATCTCGGCGAGTTAATCTAGAACGTTGGTCGGAGAACTCTTTGAATCCATAGGGAAATGATGTGAGACAGTCTCTGATTTGTTATGAATTGTCATGGCCCCACGGTGGGCGCCAAACTATAGACGATGCATTCTAAATCAAGTCCACAATTGTTCGTTGTTCGGAAAGGGGCACTAACAATCCTGCAAAACAAAGATGAAGAATGAATGAGGACCATTTGTGCGGTGGTTGTCGTAGACACTCCGACGCTCAAGTCAGTGGTGATGATAGTGGTCTAAGAGAAAACAAGCCAAGAATGATACCTCATATCTCGATTTGAATGTCGTGAGGACGGTGGGGAGAGCATGTTTGAGCAGAGTGAAGGCAATAGCTCTGAATCTCAAGTTTGTGAGCGAGAGCTTGAATGCTTCAATGCCCCCATAGCCTTGAAGGATCCCTTTATTTATATATTTAGGTCTCCTAGTCCTAAGGGGACTCAGATTCCTATAGAGGAAACCAAGTCGAACTCTAAAAGGATAGTAGTAATCCTTTTAAGAATTTAAAAAATCCCGAATTTCTCGAAAGATATCCCATAAAAGAAGAGATTTGAATCCTAGTCGAAATAGGATTTGTCGTGTGCTGACTGGATCTAGTCGACTAGATGGGTGCTTAATATGGGGTCGGTTCCCCAAAATTATTGGTCTGTCGCTCGGAATGTTGGACATGTGCCAAAGTTGATTGGATTATCGAGTCGACTGGAATTCCAATCGACTAGGAATCCATTGCCGGTCAACAGACATGTCCAGTCATTTGGACTTTGAAGTGAGCTTCGATCCCATCGGCTGGACCTTTAAGGAGATAAAGGCCCAATCGATTGGGCCGATCCAACCTTATGGCATTGAACCATATTTTACTCCAACACCATCAATTGTATTTTGAAGTATTAGACTAATCATAATTATTTTAGCATGTTATTTACAACTTTGACAAGACATCTAGGTAAGTTGTTAGTCTGGATTGATATGTATAAGTGCAATGGGAAAATTCTCAACATCATCTTTGTGTAGTTCACCGGTCGACTACTTTTATAATATATTTGGGATGATTGTGAATACTTAAATGATTGTGTAGTGAATTATATCTTAAGTATGCTTGAAAAATGACTTGGCAAATTAAATACAAAACATAATGAATAAATTGATTCTATTGTATATTTTATACAATCGGGAATCGTTTGATTTTCCTACAATAAAGTGAAGAGACTCGGTGAAATAAACATGTCTGTGAAGATGCAGATACACGCCAGTTAAACAGAAAGGTTGAGAGTTATTGTCTTTGATTAAAATAATTACTCCCTCTCACTTTAGAAAAAAAATTATATAGGATCGTTCCTATAAGATCATCGTAATTTAATTTTACCGAACATCGCATCAAATTATTTTAAAATAATCAAACTCTAGTTGTCCACTTAAACAGCTGGAACAAATACACAATGCATGAAGTCAAAACTTAGCAAATTCCAGCAACGTAACGTTATAAACTTTGCTGATCATCAAACGAGACAAAACATATAAAGCTATATGCCTTGAAAGCAATAGAATTTAAACAAATTAGATGATGAATTTTCGCCTTCAAGTTCAAAGTTCATTAAATACATCAGCTAGCTTTTAGACTAAAACGACGAGAATCTTACGTGTATATTCAAAATCCTAGAGGCAAGAGTTAGCTAGCCAGCCATGAGACGGCACCAAGTTGCCCTCACTTTTGGGGCTTAAACAAATGCTTAAAATATGACCCAAAAAAAAAAAAAATTTATTATATATTTAAAAATTGAAATTTTTTATATTTATGAGACTTAATTTTAGGCCAATTTTTTAGGGTTGAACATGACATCCTCAAAACTTAAGGTCATTTTTATATTGTAAGACATCTCGCCATAGCATAATATTATAAATAAAGAAATTTGGGCTCTTCACCTTTGAGTTATTTAGGGACCATAATTAAAAATAAAAATAAAAATAATTAAAAAAAAAAAAAACTTGTAGGCATAGACAGATGCCCAACCAACAACTTATATGGACGGTCTCTAATACCATCTCCGAACCGTATGAATAAAAAATATTTCACATAGGAGGATTAGCATTGAAGTCCACGTAATCTAAGCTTAGCTGGTTAACAACTCTCTCTCTACATATATATATATATATTATATATATATATATATATATATTATATATATATATATATATATATATATAGATATATATATATATATATATATATATATTTCTACGATATAAAAATGGATAAAATTATGTCCAGACTCCGTCCCGTTTCGTGAAATCTCGGCCCGTCCCTCAAAATCTCAGCCCAATTTAAAATTTCCCGTCTTGTTTTCAATACGAGATAAAAAAAAAAAGGTATCTCGAATCCCGTCCCAAACGAGACGGAATCCCGTTGGAATGAGACGGGACATGAAATTTTGTCAACCCTAACACGTACTCATGCTTTAATTGACATGATGTACATAATTCATAAACATTATCCATAATTTATGATAAAGAGACGACTAATAAATTAATTATTTTCATTTAACCAACTGTTTACGAAAAAATATTTAGTTTTATTTTTTCAAATAAAAATAACGAACAAAATTGACATATAAACTGTTCAAAACACATTATCCATAGTCTGTTATTAATTACTTGTCATATTGGTTAAAAGATAATATCAATTTTATAAGTCTAGCGAACAAAATTAATAAAAAATAGAAGACTAAATTTAAATTAGTTGGGTTTGAATTTTAAGAACAAAATGAAGTGTGAGATTTTATGATAAAAAATATTAATATTTTTTAATGTATGAATTTAGCAAAACTTGTTCGCGGGATGTGCATTATGTAGGAATTAAATAAAATGTAAATCGTTAGTAATATAACAATAAACATTTCATTGGTAGGATATAAAATTCTGAAATTGAATTGATCAAATATGAAACAAATAAAATCGAAGTTGTGAATAAAATTGAGATATAGAGATAAAATTTGAGGCATGTGAAGCACACAATGTCCTTAAAACAGGTTCGTCTTTTACAGTTGGTGCTTAGGATTATTTAGGCATTTGTTTCACATGATACAATAGGAACGAAATATCTTTGGCATACAACCAAGTTATTTCCAATGAACTTCTAATATGTTTGAATTATTTCCTTGAAAACAAACACAACTGTGATGACACGAGGTCAAAAAAACATAAGAGAACAGAAGATGGTGCGGCTATATGATACGTGTTCTCTATACCTAGTAAAGAAGATGAATGTACCAATTTATAGATAACCAAACACATGAGTATTTATGATAACATTTAAAAGAATTTAAAAGTGAAACTGATACAACTCTTCAAATTCGTAACTATTGGAATTAATGCAAATTAATTCTAACCATTAATTCATTTGTAATTGCTGTAATTAATTCAAAAATTAATTTGATAACTATTCGTAAGGTCATAATTAATTCTAACAATCAATTCGTTAATTAATTCTGAAATTAATTTATTAATTAATTCTAGCAATTAATTCAATTGTTACAAGTAATTGAAGAGTTAAAAAATTAGAAGGAAACATTGTTGTAGAAGCTGAATTTCGCCTTCGGTCTATAATTGAGAATTTTTATGATGGGGCCACCAGCGAACCTGCAAAACAAAGGCACAGTGAGCGTGGAGTAACTATCCATCGGTGTGATGGATCCCGTAGGCACTCCGACGCTCAAGTCAGTGGTGATGACGAGCGGAAAGAAAAGGAAGAACATAGCGAAGGATTACCTCGATCATGGTATATTGTCGTGAGAGCGGTAGGCTGGTGTTTATGGAGTAATGTATGCTTTGAGAACTTGAGTATGAGAGCCAAAGCTTGAATGTCGCAATCCCTTAGACCCCCTTCCTTTTATAGGTTATGAATTAGCCCCTTTAGTCGGTTTAAGATTCCTTGGAAGTGTCATATTCCAATCCTATTTAGGAAAATATAGTAGAATAGTGACTGAATTAGGAGTGCCTAGATATCCGGGATTAGTTGTAATCCCTATTGTACTTGGATTATACCACCGTGTCTGTAAATGATCGATCTTGATCCAAATACTCAATTTCCTTATTAAGAATGAATTAGTCATGTGTACACTTATGGACAATGTCTATTGGGGCACTACATAATATGAGCCAACATCGATTGGATCATTGAGTAGCATGATTAGGGTTTGTTGGAGACCTTTTGAGTCGTGTGGGCTCTTAGAAGCCTTTAGGCCGTATGGGCCTCTTTCCATTGAGGTGTATGGGCTCGTGGGCTATGTTTGTGAGTCCTATTTGTAGGCTCATGGCTGTTGGTAGTCTTGCACTGGAGCATATTTAACCCAATAGACTTGATGGTGTCTGATATCAATATCGACTGGAATATCCAGGTCGAGTGGGGCTCTGACGGCTAGAAGCCATGCTATTTGGGCTTTGTTGGTAGCCCATGACGCTACTAGGTCCATATGAAAGTCATGAGACATGATCTTATGAGAGTTTTTCGCGTGGGCCCAAATGTCATTGAGACATAATGATGTTTGGGTCCTTAACTCAAATTTGGCTCGTACAGTTTGTCACATACTCTCTAAGTCAATAAATCATTGACTTGTAGAGTAATCAACGGGGTATGATGTATGTGGTAAATATGTTGTTTGGAATACTGATGTTACTTAGACCAGATGAAGGTCATGCTATGTTGAATGGACCAAATGAAAGTCCAGAAATCTTCAAGGTCAACTAAACCAGGTGATGGTCCAAGAGTATTCAAAGTCTACTGGACCTGATGAAGATCAATTAGATTTCTCTGACCCGATGAATCTCGTCGACTAGACTAGATGAATGTCTTAGATAATCTCCAGTCGACTGGACTAGATGAATGTTCAGGGGAATTTTCAATGTCGTCTAGATCGAAAGAACTCTAGGTGTCAATCCGACCTGGCGAAGGCTATGAGGAATGTCCTATCAACTAGACCAGATGAAAGTCTGGGATAATATCCAGTCGACTAGACTTAATGATGGTCCAAGAGAGTCTTCAAAGTCATCGAGATCGAAAGAATGTCCATGTGTCAATCCGACCAGACGAAAGTCATGGAGAATGACCCGTTGACTGGACCAGATAAAGGTCCAGGATAACCTTCAGTCGATTAGACCTAATAAAGGTCCAGTGGAGTCTTCAAGATCGTCCTGATCGAAAGAAGGTCCATGTGTCAATCCGACCTGACAAAGGTCATGGGGAATGTCCAATTGATTAGATCAGATGAAGGTTCAAGATAATCTCTGTTGGAGTTGGTGCTTGGAGCGTCAATCCGAATAATGTATTGTACATTATATTTTATTATTTTAATAAAATAATTATATTTTTATTTCAACATTTACTAATGGTAATGTCATTATGCATATTAGATTGATATATATATATATATATATATGCTGAGAATGACATTGACTTTAGAATAGTCATGTAGTAATACTGGATACTGGGTAGTTCGACATTGGGATAGTATTACTATTATAAAATATTCTTAAAGAAAATATTCATAGTCGTCGGTTTTGGAATACAATCAAATTCCTATAACCTAGAAAACTAGCACATGTCATATGTTGGAATTAGAGTTCTAATGGTTTAACTCGATGTACCATGAGCAAGGGAATCTCATATAACCATGTGGGTATTCGTTTGAGCGAATATTGAATGACTCACAGGTGATTCCTAATAGTTGGAAGTACACACCACCGTCAATAGGAATCTCCTCAAGACGAGTAGCATATGTGATCCTTTGACTATAGGATAATATTGATATTGTGTGTGATCCTCTACACTTTGATGCCATATATGCCAGAGACCTTTCATGGTCTAACCATTATATGTTCATTGGGTGTGGACCGATGCACTCGTTAATCAAGGGGGTATCAAGATAGAATATGTCGACTCATATGTCACGATTCTTAAGACTTTGGCCAAAGCCGATCGCATATATTAGAAATGGTTTTTGATTAGTTGTAAAGAATCGTGGACATGTCGATATCAAATATTCGCCTCAGAAACTTGACGGTGAAATCTATGCTTCATAAGCACAACTCGGATAGCCTACGACAGAGGGATTGTTAAGTATATGTGATGATCTCGACTTGTATAGTTCAGAAAGGTCGTTCGTGTTCTTCACGAATTCGAAGGTGGTCGAATTGCGTACATATAAGATAAACTTATATGGCGAACATATCTAGACTTAGAAAGTCCCACAATATGAAGTGTACTCGTTGAGCACTTGGGTAGCCGATAATATTTGATATTATAAACTAAAATAATTAAGTGTTATTGGATAACATTAATTATTTACTTTGACCCAATTGGATTAATTAGATTAATCCAAAATCACATAAGGGTTTTGTTGTAATTTCATAAATATCTCTACCATTGGAGGATATTTTGGTAATTACAAATATGTAATAATAAGTGTATTTGACTTGATTTAATTGGATTAAACTATTCCATTAATTAAACTTTATCTTGATTTAATTGGATTAAATCAAATTGGTAGATAAAGGTGATTAGTCACACCTAATTATACATATTTAGAAAATTGGATTAAGCCTACATAAAAATTGATTAGAACTTTTATTAATTAAAAATTGTCTAAGTTTTGCTATAAATAGCAAGCTTGGGCAAGGGAAGTTATTTAAGGGAAAAAGGGATTCTCGCCCAATATAGCCCACCACAAACCCTTCAAAATAACGGTGTGTCTGAGCGAAGAAATCGTACTTTATTGGATATGGCACGTTCCATGATGAGCTATACAGATCTTCTATATTACCTTTGGGGTTATGCTTTACTTACTGCTGCCCACATACTTAATATGGTTATATCGAAAGTTATTTCTATAACCCCATATCAGTATGGTTCGATAGAAATCCAAGTTTTAGATATTTAAAGATTTGGGGTTGTCCTGCATACATTAGAGTTATGTAGCAGGATAAACTAGCACATATGAGGTATAAGTAGAGGTTCGTTGGTATCCTGAAAATTCTTTGGGATATCAATTCTGTGATTCTGAGCAACGAAATATAATTGTTGCTAGCTTTTCCACTTTTCTTGAAAAATGAATTTTTGAGAGAAAGTGGGAATTGTAGAAAGATTGAACTTGATGGTTTAATCCCAATATTAAGGAACCTGAGATAGAACCAGAGATTCAATTAGGTAAAGGATCTACAACACAGATTCTACGTAAGTCGAATAGAATATTAAGCCTTTCTAAGAGACTGTTTTTACCGTCTGATTCGAGCCTTGATGTTTTCCTCTTGGAGGAAAAGGATCCGACTACGTATAAAGACATGATGTCTTTATATTACCTCTATGTAATATAAAGACATCATATTACATATCGATTCAGGAATATGGCAGAAAGCCATGATGTCCGAGATGTATTCTATGCATGACAATCAAATCTGGGACTTAATTGAACTTATTGAAGGAGTTAAACCTATTGGTTGTAAATGGGTTTATAAAAGGAAGCGATGGCCGATGGAACGGTGGAAATCTTTAAGGCCCGACTGGTAGCGAAAGGTTAACCTCAATGTCCTGGGATTGACTATGAGGAAACTTTTTCACCAGTAGCCATGTTAAAATTCATTAGGATTCTTTTAGCCATTGTTGCATATCATGATTATGAGATATGACAGATGAATGTGAAAACTGCTTTCCTAAATGGATTCCTCGAGGAGGATATCTATATGGAACAACCAGAGGGTTTCGTATCCAATGAGACTTCAAACTTGATTTGTAAGCTCTAAAAGTTTATTTATGGACTTAAACAGACATCTTGAAGCTAGAATCGTCGTCTTGATGAGATAATTAGATTATCTGGATTCATCAAGAACGAGGAAGAACCGTATATTTATAAGAATTTAGTGGGAGCATGATAATATTCCTTGTTTTGTATGTAGATGATATCTTTAATATTGGGAATGATATATGATTGATGCAAAGTGTGAAAGCCTACTTTTGCAAGAACTTTTCCATGAAAGACATGGGTGAAGCTTCCTATATATTGGGTATAAGGCTCTACCGGGATAGAGTTAGGATGCTTATAGGGTTATCGAAATCGACGTACATAGATAAAATATTAGAAATGTATGGTTTTATCAAATCCAAGGCAGTAAATGTACGTTTCTGATATGACACACATCTTTCAATGAAAATGGCACCTCTGACTGAGGAAGAGAGAGTTGGAATGTCTAACTTTCCATATGATTCTTGTATTGGAAGCATCATGTATGTTATACTATGTACAAGACCTGACATCAGTTTTAGCGTTAGTGTTACTAGCCGATATCAATCTGATCCAGGTAATGATCATTGGACAACCGTGAAATATTTCCTGAAATATCTTAAGGGTACAAAGGATAAGTTTCTCATATATGGATAACATGAGGTATAAGTTAAGGTTTATACAGACTCCAACTTCCAGGAATATCTAGAAAGTCTGCATTCGAGATTCATATGCATTCACACATACCGTAACACACTTCTCTTATATACATGCAAAAACAATTCCAAAGTTCTTACACATATACATACATACCAATACAACTTAACAAACACGTTTTATAACATTTGATACTCACATCAGTTTTCAAAATCATTCATTCATTCATTTCACATAAGCATACATTATCCATATATTTTACGAGTTCTATCATACACATACATACACTTAGACATACATACAATCATCGTACAACCAACCATAAAGCACAAATAAAAACCAATACATCACAAAGCACATAATCAAACAATATATACATATAGTTGGCTTACGCATGCAATGCTCGTACGGGACTCTTTACATATTTTAGAATATGTATTAGATGAATTCCGTCCGAACGAATGCCTAACCAGCTCAACTACTATACTAGGTGAACATAAACTAATTAAACATACATACATGCACACATATCACGGAACACAAACTCATCGCACGATTTCTCATACACAAGCACATACATGACAAACACTCCAAGATATCATTTAAACACGCATATCCATACATATGTTTCAACATACAAATATATATATTATTACGAATGTAAATGCCATAACTTTAACAGACCTCATATATTTCATTTATCGATCAAACATACTTAGTTTCATATTTTCTATCTAGGAACCTTTGATATAGAACTTTTTAATTAAACATATTTGTTCAAAAGTGCTTAGCTTATATTCATCCCTTTATCATACTTAACCACTTCAATCTCTATACAAATAAGTCGCATGTATAAAACAATAGCAACTTATTCATATATTTTACACATACATAAGCTAATAACAAATCAGAAATCATGGTTTGTTCTATTTACCGATTCTGTATACCTAACCTATACATATCTTAACATCATATGCATAAACGAATATATGTCCATATACTTATACATTTACATATTCATTTACATACACATACTCGTATCATTATATGTTCATACCCTTATGTACATATATACATACACATAGACATTAAGCTCATCAAACATTTGACTTTATATCAAAGCATTAACAAAAATTCATACCTGTGGCGGTCGATAAACTTAAATATACATAATCTCGTAACCCATACTCAAAACCACCTCTTAATTATTCTTTTTTATCCTAACATGTAATTATATATATATATATATATATATATATTATATATATATATAATATATATATATATATTTATTTATTTATTTATTTATTTATTTATTTAAAGTACGAATTCACTGTAGGAGCGAAGTGGGGTTTACTGCTATGCTTATGATGTTCGGCGACCACGACACTATTGGGCTCGTAGCCCGTATAGAGTACGGATTAGCCTGTTGGGGACTAAACCGGAGAATGAAGGAGTCGCCACCCAGCATGAACTGGGAAAGATTTAAGGCCGCACTCACCCCTCGCAAGGTAAGACCTCAAACCGTTGGGTTCAGAATGGTCCCTTACTTATGCCAGTATAATGTACGGGTTCACACAATGGTATAGTCAAGTCTTATGCAGTTCATGCAAGCAATTCAAATAAACAAAAATTTGCACACCCATAAATATTAATAGAAATAATATGGCTACACGCAAAGATATAATTAAATCACTCATGCATAATATAAAGCGACTGATTAATGAAATAAATTAATATGAACGATGTAAAACATAAAGAAGAGGAAAAGTATAATGCAATATAAATAATTAATCACACACGCATAATGCAAAATGAATAACTAAAGAAGTAAAAATGCATAAAATATAAAGAAAGAGGTCGATGCATATATGAGTATTTCTCGAGTGGCACGTGGAGTTGTATCCCAAGTACAAATCGCACTACCGTCTATTCAGATTCGGCTACGGAATTTACGTCTGAGTTTCCATCTGATATACCGCAAGGGATAATAACACACATAATCATCAATGCAATGTAAACGGACATAAAAAATGGATGCGAAATAATATAGCAATGCATATACGTATAATCATGAACATGAACAAACAAAATAAAGGCGAAATAATAAAATAACGATAAATAGATAAAAAGATAAATAAAAAAATGCCAAAGAAGAGAATGTGACCAGAGATTTGGCCATTCTTTATGTAGGGCTTCGCATACCTGGCTAGACGTATTTCATGTCCAGCCAAACACGTAGCGTCCAGAACTATAAAAATAAATATGGTAAGGGTGCCATCAGGTCTTACCTTTTAAGTTGCTTTCTCGGAAGTGCATTAGGTCGTCGCCGGAAGGATCAAAGCTTGGTTTCAAGGTTTAGTTTGTTGTTTCTGGTTGCTGGTTCGCTGTTTTTGCTCACTGATTCACTGTTTCTGCTCACTGGTTCAATGTTTCTGCTCACTGGTTCGTTGTTTCTGCTCATGGGTTGCTGTTTCTGCTCATTGGTTCGTTGTTTCTGCTTCTGGTTCACGGTTTCTGCTTGCTTCTTTGAGCTGATGTCGTTGTTTCAGCTTCTATGTTTTTTCACGTTCTCTTGTTGTTTTTTTCTATTTTTTCCTTTCTATTTTTCTCTCGATTTTCTTGTTGTTTTTTTTTGTTTCGGTCCTCTTCTCTTTTTTTCTCTCTCTCGGCCATGTTCTTTTTTTTTCTCCTCATTCTTTTCTTTGTTTCGGTGATTCTCTCCCTTTTATTTTTTTGTTGTTTTTTTGGTGATCCCCCAAAAGAAGAAAAAGAGAGCCCTCCCATTTTGATGATGACTTGGTCCCTTTTACAATGATTTGAAGAGATCTCCAAATAGGGAAATAAATCATGTTTATTTGGGAAATATATTATCAAATTATTTTGGGAATAAAATCTTATAAATTTGGTGATGAGAATATCTCAAATCTTGTTAAATTGGTAAGGATGGGATCCAAAAAATCTCAATAAATCTTGCGAACACAAAACAAAAATTGTGTGTATGCGATATGTGTGCATGTATGCATGGATGCATTCCCTAATCTGATGGGGTTTCTTTATCCTATTGGCTTGATGTCATCTTTGGTTAGGCATTCCTTGCGCTAGAGGGTTTTCTTCACCCCTTTAGGAATCATTTTGGCCTTTGGTGCCCTTTGCCTATAAAAAGTTTTGGTCGCCCTCTTGGCCTGCTTACAATTTCCTTCTGCCTATTCTCCTCTGGTGATTGCTCAGTTCTCTTTGGTCCCATGGCTCAAGGTCCCGTTGTGTCCCTCATTCGCGGGGTGGTAGAATGGTCATTCCCAGACCTGGCTCAACTTTCTGCTCTCCGCTACCTACACCGGGTCAATGTGGATTACTCATTTTGAAAGCGGCCTCATCCTTTTGGGATACTAAAAATCATGTCTTTCTATTCCCAGATTTAGAAATATGCCATATCCCTGAGGAGTTTGCTGCCATTCTCGGCTTGCATTTTTCCCCTACTACCCTTCCAGCGATGTCGTATTTCCAATGTCAATACCCTCGGGAAGCTTCCGAAGCTTTCTTTTGTTGTCATAAAGATGCAAAAAAGATACTACCTTGTGCTTCGTCCATTGAGTTACAAGTCATTTTACGTGTATCTTCCATGATTGAGGTAGGGTCCCGTCCTTGAGGGAGAGTAGTCTTATTCTGTATCTTGGCCCAATACCTCTTAGTGGGTTGTGATAGTACGAGAGGCGACTATCGTTTATTGCACATCATCGAGGGAATCCGATGTAGTGATAATACCTCCCTCGTTATCTTGGCCGAGACGCTTCATGGTTTAGACAATATAAAACACCATCCTATAAGCCGGTTTCTTGGGAGTCCTTTGTCTTGCAGGTTTGTCCTTTCTTATCCCTAACCTGTCCTTTCGAATTTTCAACTTAGCGGATTGCTCTATCTTGCATAAGTCACCTTTTCAGGTTTTCAACTCAGCAAGCTAAAAAATTTTCTCTTTTTTTTTTTCTTTTTTTTTTCAGATCTGGTTGCAAGAAACATTAAGGGTTAAAGTTCCTCCTCCGGCTCTTATCTTTATTTTTTATTGCCCTTGTCACCACCTTGCTCAGGCCTTAATGAAGAAAAACTTACCTTATGCGGAATGGCATGAGTGGCTGCTGCACCTTACTACTGCAAACATCACATGGATGTGTCCTTGGTGGCGTGTTAGCCATGTCACTGTGGATTTCCTCGGGCACTGTGTACCCCTTCCCGGTCTACACTCCAGCTCATTCTATATTCTCGCCAGGGTTCCTCGACAATATGGGTGTCTTCATCACCCTGTCCTTGGACAGCGCACTTTCCAAAGTAGGCCTTTGTCTCACCGCCTCTTGGACCATTTCCAGACCAAATGGTCCTAGCGCCAAACATGGCATGTCGCTGCCCTGGGGCCTCCCAACGCTCCTTCTCCTATATCTCCTGACCTTGGCCCAACATCTAAGAAACAAAAGACGTGATTTGTAATTATTTGACTCTAATCTTTCCCGGTTAGCTGGGATTTATGCAATCTATGAACATCTTGAACATGTGTTTCAATAAAGGTGTTTGCATTACTTCTTAATACATATGTAGGAAATAATGAACCACATTGCAAGGATACTTATGTCGCTAACTTTTCCTCACGGATTTTACAATTAACCATTTTTCTTGCTCACTCATGCACTATATTTTGCTTGGGCTGTCCTTTGCGGATTTTCAACCCAACGAGCCTTTTTTTTTTCTTTTTTATGCAAAGTATTGTTTCAGTCTGTCCACGTTGATGGGCTCGGTGAACTCGTTCCATTCCAAATCTGACAGTATCACTGCCTCATTCCCCATCAATTTCTTGACTAGGTATGGCCCTTCCCAATTGGGCCTGAACTTTCCTCTTGGGTCCATTATCAGTGGCTTCGACTGCTTGAGCACTAGATCACCTTCCCTGATCTTGGTGGGACGCACTTTCTTATTGAACGCCCGGGCCAACCTTTTCTGGTATTGCTACATGTGGTACAAGGCCTTTATCATTTTTCTCATCCAATAATGCTAGCTGTTCGAACCACTGCGAGGCCCATTCCTGCTCAGGCAATCCTGCCTCTGCTAGTACTCGCATTGATTGTATCTCTATTTCCACATGTAATACTATTAGGGTTGGTGCTCGGAGTGCCAATCTCGATCGTATTTATGACGATTCATAAATATGAACAATTGTATTTTCCATAATATTACTAATTTTAATGGTAGCACCATTGTCTTTTATACACTTATTCGATCTAATTGAGATTAGATATCTGATTACGATTAGATCGAAACTGAATTTCGTTCAATGATACATGTATATTAGACAAAGACCCTAGGATTTACAGTATAGTGCGCAATTACAACGTAGTTTGTAATTGACATTGGGAAGCGCACTATTAGTTGTATATCCTTAAATAAAGTTCCTGGTCAAGATTTGCTAACACGGGTCGGTTAGTAAAATCCGCTGAGACCAATACATTTCATATATCGTGACTTGGTACGATGGTTTATCCCAGTGAACCATGAGTCTCGGGAGACTCGTATAGACATGTAGGTGTTTATTTGATAAGACATTGAACGACTCACGGAAGGTTTCCTAATAGATGGTACACCAACGTCAATAGGAACCTTCTCGAGTTAAGCGAGCATAGTGATCCTTCGACTTAAGATACCACAGTGGGATATATGAGTTATCCTCTATATTTTGATGGTAGTCACGTCAACGATCTATTCATGATCAGACCTCCGCATGTTCGTTGGGTGTGGACTGATGCTCATGATATCCAGTGCGTATCAAGATAGAATTTTTCAGTCCTGTGTACAGGGCATAGGCATCCAGCACGTGTTTACGATTTAGTAAATCCATGGCCGTGGTATAACTTTGGACATCAGTTTCGAGTGTTATTTAGAAATCGTAAATTGAAAGTCGACTGTATTATACTGAACGGATTTGACATTTTCATCTATATCTCAGGTATAATACGGATGGCCGGTGACGGAGGGATTATACGTATGCTATGACCTCAACTTGCATAGTTTAGCGAGATTATTTGTGATTGTCATAATTCACGAGTGGGTGGATTATGGACACAAAAATGGATTTCATGACGGATAAACATAAACTTAGAGAGTCCCACAATATGAAGTGTACTCGTTGAGTACTTTGGCAACTCGATATGAATAATACAGATTATTCATAATACTTCACCGGATTAAATGAATTAATTCGGATCTTATAATCGGTTAAACGATAACACATGCAATTAGGGGATTTTGTCCGCTAATAATTATTGTGTATTCGTATTTGATACATAATACGATTATATAAACATTTATTATTCATCAAATGAGAATTTGACACATGCCATAAATATATGTATTTGTTATTTAATGTAAATAAAAATACATATATGGTGTAAATTAAATGTTTGATTATTTAATAGTTAAATAATTAAATAATTAAAATTAAAGCTTATCATTTGTCATTATTTGAATGATACATGGTGAGTTTTAATTGAACCACTTGGCATGAGTTTGTTTTCACTTTATTATGTCCTAATTTGATTGGCTAAAATAAAGTGAAAATGGCTTTTAATTTGATTAAAAATTACAAAATCTCTTAACTGCCCCTACTTATTCGGTCAACACATTATAAAAAAGGGAAAATTATGTTTCTCTCTCTTGATCATCTTCTTCAACACACACACACTGCCGAGAGCCCTTAAAAATGGGTTTCCAAAAAAATTTTCAAAAATCCATGGAGAAATGAAAGGAAATTCAAGAAAAATGGGTTTAGGAAATATGAGATTAAAAAGTAATCCTTAATCCTTAAGCTTGGAAATTTATTTCTTGTTTTTCTTGAATTATTAGAATTGATTCTAGGTTTCCTTTTGTTTCATAAATTGGGGCTTTTGGTTATAATGGATGTATTGGAAGTGGTAGATCATGTGTGAAATGAAATTGGTGAATATTATTGAAATATTATGCCAATTTATTCAATTTTTGAAGAGCTACCATTCTAGAGTTATTGATCCACTCTAAGATAGCCTAGAATTTTCCTAGAGTTTTTCATGTGTGGTGGGACTCATTTGGTGATGGATTAATTAGATTAATCTTATTGAAAATTAGATTTAAAGCATGTTTTTGGGCAAATTTCGTTTTCTGTTTTGACCTGAAAATGAATCTGATTTTGTGATAAAATTGGTGTCTTTTGAATGTTTTGGAAGTGTTTTGGGAGGTGGAATAAGTGCCGGAAAGTGTTTCTGACTTGAAATAAGCGAAAACGGCCAAAAAACGGCGTTACCGAGTGGATTTTGAACCAACCGAGTGACGGCTGCCCAAACAGTGCATCTGTCACTGTTCAGGCAACCATGAACTCCATGACACAATGGGCTGACCCGGGTAGTCTCCATAAGTGTCAGGTAGTCGGTTCGGTCAAAAACGCATTTTAGGCCATTTTGCGGAAATTCAATTTTCGTAAAAGTTTCGCGAAGTTTCAACTATGTTTATGTAATATTTGATATTAAATAAATAGGTTTAGGTGAAATATGAATAAATTATTCATATCAGATATTGAATAATTTATTTGGTATTTTGAAAAGTTTTAAAATACGATTTCGCCCGAACCCGCGCTTCCGATGCACCTCTATCGCCCAAAACCCCAACAAAAATGGTATCAGAGCGGGTCTGATGCTTCATCCATTACATTATTCATACTTGATATATGATATATATAATCCAATTTTAATGTTCGCATATGCTTGTAATCTATATATGTTTCTTTACTTTTCGGTTTTACGTTAATGAAAAATATAACAGGAAATTTAATAGTTAAATTGTGTTATGTTTTCTAAAGTAGAATTGAAATGTTTAGAAAATGATTTAGATTAAAATTCAGCATTGGATGTAGGGTATAACTTCCATAGAAAAATCCCCGCTTTTAAATATTGCTGTAATGTAACGTGTATTGGATACATGTTTCTTGGTCCGTCTTGTCAGTACGGTTTATGGGTCTTTTTCTATAAGTGCATCTGAGATCGTGCCAAAGCTGTGATGGTGTAGTTATATGATTATTATCCATACCAATTGTATATTGATACTGGATAAATTCAAGTGAAAGTGGAAATCCTGAACGTGCCAAAGCTGTCAGGACTACACCGGTAGCTTGGGTTTGTCATTGATAAGTGTAGCCTTGATACACCTCCCTGTGAACGTGTCAAAGTTGTCACAACGAGAAACTGTCAGGACCGAAACCAGGAGTCACTGGTGAGTGATTGACAAAGAGTTGTCCACCTAATGAATATACGAAGGCGAGATCGTACCAAAGCTGTGAGTCGAAATATATTCATGGGTTCCTACTCTCACTATGGAATTCGATTTAATTATTGAATTCCCGTTGTCCGTTGGGGATTACGGTATTACGTAAAGTAGTGAGAGACACTGCTGAGTTTTAAAATCCATAACTCAGGCAGTGTGTAATATTATGGAATTTACTGCTTTCTTTTTCCTTTATTCTATATTGTTTATAGATTTATGCTTCTAATTCACTACATGTATATTATTTGAATAGGTTTCTGACTTTACCTATGGTTGCATAGTTTAGAATAGGTTCTAGAAGGACAGTAGACTTAAATATTATTTGATTAGTTTAAACCATCGGGAACTGTTGTTCCGATTTTCCTTGTAAATCAAGATGGTTTGTGACTTAGTTACTAAGTCACGATTAGGTAATCTAAAAGGATATATATGTTTAGGATATAACTGTCTAGTTAGAGTTGTTTCTTATGCAATAAGAATTGACTTGAATGGTTCATGTCTCGAGATTCTTGACTGGCATTAAGAAAACCCCTTAAGTGTTTGTTTGTCTTATAATGACGTTTCTTGGCTTTAGTGACTTTTAGAAGTCATGTGTCTGACATAATTTGCTAATCGATTATTTGCAAATATTGTGAATAATTGAACGCAAATTATAAAGCTTAAGAAAGAGAGATACATATAGTTGTGTATAGATAATATCGATTCTCGCAATACGACGACTGTAGGTATTGGTTACAGGATCTCCCGTCTAGTTAATTAAAATAATGTTTAATGACTGTTTTGATATTTGATATCAGAACTTGTGACTATTGGATAGTTACTTATTCTGTTTAAGCAGTTACATATTTTAAAGCGACTAGTAGTGTCATTAATGAAAGATAAGCATTAAGAAAATATTCGATAGAATAAATAACTTACTGTACTTTATGAGATTTTATCGTAAAAGCATCAGATGTTTATTCTGTATGGTAAATGATGGTTTGATATGAGATCACACCACATATCTTTATCCGTTTAATGAATATTGTATTTAGGAAGAGATTAAATCTCATTTAACTGATGATTGTCATTGGACCATAAATTTATTAAATTAATGCTTTGGAAGTATGTAGTTTAATGAATTAGAAATTGCCTTGTATAGTTTTCTTTGCTTCATAACTCAGTTAATGAATTGTCATGACTTAGTTACGTGTTTCTACTAGAGAACATGTTGAACGTCTTGAATTGTTCAAGAACTGTCAATATGTTACTAATGAAACCTGGATAGAATATTTTGAATAGTTCAAAGATATTTTATCTGTAGTGTTGAAACTTTGTCTTTAAAAATTCATTGCACATCTTTGAATTGTTCGAAGATGTTTGATTTGATCAAACGCATGAATTTAAGGCAATTAGTTCTGTAGTTATTTAATGAATGTGATTCTTACTCAGTATTAAACTTCAGCGATTCCATTGTAATGGAATTGGTCAGTGGGAGTTATCGAATCTTATATGATTTGATTCGTTGATATTGAGAGTTACCGAATTGGTTTTCAATGTTTTTTGGGGTTATTCTCCAGTGACGCTATTTCATCTATTTAATTTAGGTTTCATTTGTTTCTACAGTTACATATATGATATGTATAGTAGAAAATTCGAATCTTGAAAAGTTTCAGATTTGAATCTTTCTTTTATATAATAGTTATATAATTGAAAGTACTTGTACCTCGGAGGTACGAGTGATAGGTTTATCATTTATTTTATTTAATGGAATATTATATTCTATTTGATAGAATATCTTTTCTACGATCTCGAGTAATAAAATTATTTTGTTACTCGATTGTTAACATTGGATGTGGACGATTGCAGAAAAGATTTGACTTTGTGAAGTCAAATGTGAAAATGATAAACTGTAATGGAACTACGTAATTAATAAGATGAAAAGACCCTTAGACAACTATCGTATAAGTCCTATAGAATGTCAGAATCATTTACAAAGAATCTGATACTTAATGGTTCTGATGTTTTCTTATCGAAGAAAAATATCTTATAACTTATAGTGGGAGCGATATTTGATATCGATACCAGAACTTGCCATTGAATCATAGATTTAAGATTGTTCATGGCTTACTACGATCAAGCTTTGAACTTGATTAGGCTTTCGTTATGAATAGTTCATAAAATATGCAAATTGTTTGCGCATCAAAAACATAGTGATCCCGATGAAGATTTGACCTTTATAGTATGACAGTGAGAAAGGTTATTCTCAGCAGTCTATTGTAGATTCTAATGAAGCTTGTCTCTTGTCGCATTGATTGGACAATTAAGGATCTATTGGTTAATATTGATATTAAACTATGTTTTTCCGCTAAAGAATGCAAAGTGGCGTTCTTGAGTGATTTCTTCGAATGAGAGATCCGTTGTGATTTTTTTGTTTGAAAAGTTTATTCTAGAATGCCTTTAGAGTTTGTATTCTGCTAAGATCACAGTTTGATATACTCGCTTATAAAGCCTATTGTAGACTTAGATAAGCTTTCCGGAAATCTGTGTTCTCTGATTTTGATATTAGTCAGATTTTCTGGTTTTATCGAAGTGTAGAGAATACGAATTTGTCAGTAGGGTCAGTTGGAGCGTACAAATTTATTTCTAGTATTACATATCATGAGTCTTCTTTTCTCCGTGTAAGCAGTGAGAGTAGTCTCTGAGATATTTGATATAAAGTTTTATATATAATATAAAACTAAGAGACTTGTGAGATACTCACATTAGTCGCATATTAGATATGATCTAATAAAGGACACAGTTAGTTAGTATAACTGTTTAATAGTTAACGTGTCTTTTATGTATATAGTATTCATCTTTCGTAAAGGATGATTCCTTTGTCGAAAGTGATATTGATTAGAATGTCTAGTCAATATTATGCATCATAAGATGATGGCGTGATGAATATTATATTATGTGCGATTAAAGATATCAATTTAATCGTAAATATTACGAGTTATTTTGATATACCGTAGACCATATGATGGATCTTGAAACATGTTATTTGTGATTTTTGAGATATTAAGAATGAGTTTCTAATACATGGAGAATTTAGTCAGCAACCATAAGGTTAGATTAGTTTTGATTCTAATTATGACATTAGATGGTTTATGTCATATAAAGTCAGAAAAGATGCAGTGGGAGTGTCACTGTTGATTCTACTGAACTAATGGAATCAGTTGCAACTTGTGAAGTATTGACTTATGAAGTTGCAATGTGATCCTAAAGATTAGAAGTTTTCATATTAGTTTAGTGTTTGCGGTTGTCTCAGAGTGTTTGGATTCGATTTCTAAATACATAGACAACTCAGTAGCAATAACACAATATTGATGTAGCGTCTGAGTCATATTATTGCGGAATTTGGATTCTACAAAATATGAATGATGCTGGTTTAGGAAAACGGTTGGGTTTGTTGGACAGACTCGATTTGATAAAGCAGGCTTACTTGTTGGTGCCTACCTCTTGAGTGCTGGTGAGCTCTTGAGGGTCATGAGTATGTGATACATATTGAGATGTGTATAGGATACCGTGGATTGGAACTGGAGCAAGTGGGAGAAATTGTTAGGGTTGGTGCTCGGAGTGCCAATCTCGATTGTATTTATGTCCGATTCATAAAAATGAACAATTGTATTTTCCATAATATTACTAATTTTAGTGGTAGCACCCTTGTCTTTTATACACTTATTCGATCTAATTGAGATTAGATATTTGATTACGATTAGATCGAAACTGAATCTGGTTCAGTGATATGTGTATATTAGACAAAGACACTATGATTTACAGTATAGTGCGCAGTTACAACGTAGTTTGTAATTGACATTGGGAAGCACACTATTAGTTGTATATCCTTAAATAAAGTTCAAGGTCAAGATTTGCTAACACGGGTCGGTTAGTAAAATCCATTGAGACCAATACATGTCGTATATCGTGACTTGGTTCGATCGTTTATCCCAGTGAACCATGAGTCTTGAGAGACTCGTATAGACATGTAGTTGTTTATTTGATAAGACACTGAACGACTCACTGAAGGATTCCTAATAGATGGTACACCAACGTCAATAGGAACCTTCTCAAGTTGAGCGAGCATAGTGATCCTTCGAATTGAGATACCACAGTGGGATATATGAGTTATCATACACACTTTGATGGCAGTCACGTCAATTAACTATTCATGATCATACCTCCGCATGTTCGTTGGGTGTGGACTGATACTCATGATATCCAGTGCGTATCAAGATAGGATCCATCAGTCCTATGTACAGGGCATATGCATCCAACACGTGTTTACGATCTAGTAAATCCATGGTTGTAGTATAACTTCGGAAATCAGTTCCGAGTGTTATTTATAGATCATAAATTGAAACTTGATTGTATTATACTGAACGAATTTGACGTTTTCATCTATATTCCAAGTATAATACGGATGGCCGGTGACGGAGGGATTATACGTATGCTATAACCTCGACTTGCATAGTTTAGGGAGATTATCTATGGTCGTCATAATTCACGAGTGAGTGGATTATGGACACGAAATTGAATTTCGTGACGGATAAACCTAAACTTAGAGAGTCCTAAAATATTAAGTGTACTCGTTGAGCACTTGGGCAACTCGATATGAATAATACAGATTATTCATAATACTTCACCGGATTAAATGAGTTAATTCGGATCTTTTAATCGGTTAAACGATAATACATGCAATTAGTGGATTTTGTCCACTAATAATTATTGTGTATTTGTATTTGATACATAATACGATTAGATACACATTGATTATTCGTCAAATGAGATTTTGACACATGCCATAAATATATGTATTTGTTATTAATGTAAATAAAAATACATATATGGGTGTAAATTAATTGCTTAATTATTTAATAGTTAAATAATTAAATAATTAAAATTAAAGCTTATCCATTTGTCATTATTTGAATGATACATGGTGAGTTTTAATTGGACCTTTTGGCATGAGTTTGTTTTCACTTTATTATGTCCTAATTTGATTGGCTAAAATAAAGTGAAAATGGCTTTTAATTTGATTAAAAATTACACAATCCCTTAACTACCCCTACTTATTCGGTCAACACATTATAAAAAGAGAAAAATTATTTGTCTCTCTCTTGATCATCTTCTTTAACACACACACACTGCCGAGAGCCCTGAAAAATGGGTTACCAAAAATTGTTTCAAAAATCCATGGAGAAATGAAAGGAAATTCAAGAAAAATGGGTTTAGGAAATTTAAGATTAAAAGGTAATCCTTAATCCCTAAGATTGGAAATTTGTTTCTTGTTTTTCTTGAATTATTAGAATTGATTCTAGGGTTCCTTTTGCTTCATAAATTGGGGCTTTTGGTTATAGTGGATGTATTGGAAGTGGTAGATCATGTGTGAAGTGAAATTGGTGAATATTATTATAATATTATGCCAATTTATTCAATTATTGAAGAGTTGTCATTATAGAGTTGTTGCTCCACTCTAAGATAGCCTAGAATTGTTCTAGAGTTGTTCATGTGTGGTGGGACTCATATGGTGATGGATTAATTAGATTAATCTTGTTGAAAATTGGATTTAAAGAATGTTTTTGGGCAAATTTCGTTTTATGTTTTGAACTGGAAATGAATCTGATTTTGTGATAAAATGGTGTCTTTTGAATGTTTTGGATGTGTTTTGGGAGTTGGAATAATTTCTGGAAAGTATTTCCGACTTGAAATAAGCGAAAACGGCCAAACACGGCGTTACCGGGGGGATTTTGAACCAACCGGGTGACGGCCACCCAAACAGTGAATCTATCACTGTTCAGGCAGCCCATGAACTATCTTGACACTATTGGGGCTGACCTGGGCAGTCCCCATAAGTGTCAGGTAGTCGGTTCGGTCAAAAACACGTTTTAGGCCATTTTGTGGAAAATCGATTTTTATAAAAGTTTCGCGAAGTTTCAACTATGTTTATGTTAATATTTGATATTAAATAAATAGTTTTAGTTGAAATATGAATAAATTATTCATATTAGATATTGAATAATTTATTTGGTATTTTGAAAAGTTTTAAAATACGATTTCACCCTAACCCGCACTTCCGCTGCGCCTCATCGCCCAAAACCCCAACAAATACTGCCTCCATCCCGTAAACAAAAGCATAGGGTGTGGCTCATGTTTCCGTTTTCACCGAATTCTTATACCCCCAAGGCATATGGCAGTTTGTCAGCCCAATCTTTATAACTTTCCGTCATCTTAGCTAGTATTTTCTTTATAGTTTAGTTGGCCGCCTCCACCGCCCCATTAGCATGTGGCCTGTAAGGTGATGATTTGTGATGCCTGTAGACACTGAATTTTTGCATATAAGTCCCTATGATGAGTCTCATTTAGAGGCACTACCTTTTATGTCACGGAAGTCGCGGGAAACGGACGTCGGAAGGGGAAATTCAGAATAAGTATGTCATCAGATTCATTTCACAAGTTCACTGTTTTCATTCGTGTTGTGTTCGTGACCACGTTCGAACACCAAGCAGATTGCGGGCGCTCGTGTAGCGTTCGAATCGGCGTTCGAACGGTGTCGGTATTTCTGGTTTTGCTGCTAGCCTCACACCCAAGCCCAATTAGCCCACCAAAGCCCATAAAACACATCCAAATTAATAAAATGCATATTTAACACATGTGGAATTAAATAAAATCATAAAAATCATATACCAATTTAAAATAAAATCATGCCTAATCAAAACAAATTAAATATATTAACTTCCTAATTAAGTATAATCTTGTCTCCAATCAATCTTTGATTTTCCTTGTTTAACACTAAATCAAATCCTCCTTTAATGCACAAATCTCTTACTTGTCAAGCAAGGATTCACCCATCCCCTTTGCCTATAAAAACAAAGCTATTCCAACCCTTGAACCCTCCTGACTCTCACGCACATACAGAAAAGAAAAAAGCCTCTCCATTCACGCATAATACACTCAAGAAGCAACAAAGAATTTTCTCTCATCCTCCCTCCATAACCGAAAAATCACAGCCCCTAAACACCTGAGATTACTGAAAATTACAGCCCCATAAACACCTTAGATCACCGAAAATCACAGCCCATAAAACATCCACTGTCTTACCGAAAATCACTACCTAAAACATTCACTATTTGACCGAAAAACTGCCCCCAGAACACCCCCCCAAACTACCGAAATTCACCCATAAACAGCAGCCAAAAATGGCAACAAACAGCATCCCTTTAACCGTAAAAATAGCAGCCCTTTAACCGCAAAAATAGTAGCCTAAAACACCAAAAACAGTGACCAAAATACATCAACAAAACAACAACAAAACAACAGTGAAACGGAGTCAAAACAGTAGCTTGAGCAGCGAAACAGTGAGGAAAGATGCAAACCAGTGAACCGGAAAAGTTATGGAGCTTTAACCCTTCCGGTCACCGTGAAACGCGAATCCGAGAGTCGACAAAAAAGGTTAGACCTGAGGGCACTTTTCGCATCCACTTTTATTCACATTTTTACTGTTTATTGAATCTTATTTACATGATTATTGTGGAGTGATGCATGTTATGGCCCTTGAATAGATAGAAAATGTATGTATTGTGAAATGGTGTATTTTGTGGCCCTTGAATAAAATGGAAAATGTGTCTCCTCTTGTGGTGTATAAGATGGAAACCCATACATAAATTTCATAGCCGATTTCGAATGGACGGTAGCATGATCTGTACTCGGGATACAACTCCACGTACCATTTGAGTATACGGCACATATTTTATTTCATGTTATCTAGATTTGTTTATTATCATTATTTAATTTCTGCATGTTATTTGTCTATGTAATAATGTGATGCGCATGGACTTAGTAAGTCGGATTAGAGGTCCTCTATTTTGAGAGGTTAAAATCCTTTACCACGATGCTTCACCGCGCCGAATGACGTAAATTGGTTGAATGTAAGATGTGTTCAATCGGGTATACAAAGTCCGATATTGTTGTCTCTATTTTTATATGCATTATGTCATTAGCGCATGGGCTTAGTAAGTCGGATTAAAGGTCCTCTATTTCGAGTGGTTAAAATCCTTTACCACGATGCTTCGCTGCACCGGATGACGTATATTCGGTTGAATGTAAGATGTGTTCAATCAGATATACAAAGTCTGATATTGTTGTCTCTATTTTTATATGCATTATATCATTAGCGCATGGGCTTAGTAAGTCGGATTAAAGGTCCTCCATTTCGAGAGGTTAAAATCATTTACCACGATGCTTCGTCGCGCCAGATGACGTATATTCGGTGGAATGTAAGATATGTTCAATCGGGTATACAAAGTCTGATATTGTTGTCTTTATTTTTATATGCATTATGTCATTAGCGCATGGGCTTAGTAAGTTGGATTAAAAGTCCTCTATGTCGAGGGGTTAAAATCCTTTACCACGATGCTTACCGCGCCTTTTAGCCTGTTATTATTTATTAGGTGTCATCTATTCATCTGTTCACGTATGTGTCATGTTGTTTACTGCATTTTGGAGGTCACTGATGTAACCCCATTCGAACGCGTTTCAGAACGCCGCATGAACGCTTATTTTCTGTCTCAGTTCGTTCGAACGCGTTTACGAACGCTACACGAATGAGAACCTTCTGTTTACTATTCGAACGCGGCTACGAACGCCGCACGAACGCGCATACACTGAACTGGGTCCTTTTCATCACATGTCATGCATAATTATTTCTTAGGTGATTTATGGTGTATCATGTAATCAATCATAATATTTGTATTCCTGCATTTATCTATTTGATGTATTCATGAGATGGTATTCAAGCATGATTAGGTCGTTAGTATGCTACTTGGTTCTTAAGTATGATTTAGCCTATTTAGTTGTTCATTTTCAAGCATCATTAGTCATTTATTTTACGTTTGGAATTTGCATTATGTTTAGGTTGTTCTTTGTTTTCCGCATTATATGATCGAAGTATGTTCATGAGATTGCCGTGTGCTATTGCATGTTTTCCGTTATGATGATTAATTTCATGCATGTGAACTTAAAAGTAGAATACTCTTGGAAATATGTTGCGTATATTCGATTAAATTATTTCACAAATCATTTCATTACAAGTGGCATAAGTAATGGACCATTCCGAACCCAACGGTTTGAGGTCTTCCCTGGCGAGGGGTGAGTGCCGCCTTAAATCTTTGTCCCGGTTCACACCGGGTGGTGACTCCATGTTATTTCGTACTTCCCAACTAGGCCGTGAGCCTAGAACAGCGTCGCCGAGGTTCTGTTGTCTACAGTCTGGCGACTCCACTGGGATATTTCGAATCGGCCCTGAAATCATGTCTTGTGATGTGTATAATTTGTGCTTTAATTAATCGTTTCTATAGTTAGTTGAAAGTGGTGTAATCAAAGGCATTGTTAAGGCTAGGTAATGGTTCGATGTCTTCCTTCACTCACTACCTTTTAATAAGGAAAAGCTGTAAAGACATCGAGATAATCATTACTTGTAGCTCGTCGTGACAGACTAGTTTGGAGGACTCGTTGTTTATTCCTGACACCAAGCGATAAGAGCCTAAGGGGCTTGGGTACTTCAGAGAGCCTCGCTTCACCCTCCCTCTGGGGAATCTACAACGGGAAATCCATTCGACAGTTAGTCACACACCGTAACTCGTTGGCACGTACCGTAAGGTATAAAAAAGGTGCACTCACTTGGTCGCTTGAACCCTTGAGTGGGGAGTCCTAGTTGTGGGTAATCCTTCGTCAAACGAGAGCCTTTGTCCACACTCCCGTAAACCCACATGTGAACCATAGTTGTATGACCTATTGGGGCCACCCTTTATGCTTTTGATAACCTCATGCATATTATGTCTCATACATCCCATGCATCTCATGCATACATGCATCATGTTAACCCTCGTGTCTTAAAAGCCATAATAGATATCCGTTGGGTTAGAAAAAAGAAAGACTTGTCAAAGAAGAGTTTAACAAACATGGATATCGAGGAAAAGAAACTGAGGAACATAGAACTTTACGGCAAGAATAGAAAGACCATGGTGGGCCCAAAAAAAATTGTTTGTTTTTAGTCCTTGATAGTTAGACATAAGTCCAATGATGAAATTGATTTCTTTAAGGTGAAACCTTAGAAATGATAAACTCTTGATGTGCTTTTATCTGATACTTTGAGTGATTGATCTATGTTAGACTCGTAAGCACTTGATTTAGGTTCTTAGCGGTGAAAACCTGAGTAGTTGGCAAGGTGACTAGTTGAAGAAATTGTAGGTCGGTGAATGACCGTTTTCTTAGATGTCTATCTTGATTTGCTTATGTTATGATGTGTGGTATGGTTGAAAATGAAAGAAAAGTCTCTAAAGAAAAGAATTGAATTACCTATAACCGATAAGCGTGAAGCTACCCATGGGCGAGTATTAGGACCACCATGAGGAGAAATGCTACCTTAAAGGGTAGGTGTGTTGAAAAAAAAAAGAGAAAAGAAAAAAGAAAGAAAAAAAGAAGAAGTTCAAAATGAAAAGAGAAAAGAAAGAGACAAGAGAAAATGATAAAGAAAACCATGCCACATTGAGCACAGAAAAGCAATTGCAGGCATAATTGATACATCTAGGTTAGTTTGACCCATCGATCCCGATTTTTGAAACGAAATCATTGAGTTAGCTTACCTAGGGATGAATCCGCAAAGTAACATTTGCACACACACACTTTGAGTCTGGCATAGATCATTTATTCAAAAAAACTTAGATTTGAGTTGCATTGGGTGTTTTGAAAGTTCTTTGGTTTCATTACTAGGCATTCTTTGAGGACGATAATATGTGTAGCTATTGGGACTATTTCATAGCATGTGATATAGCAAGATTATATGGAAGGCCCCATCATGTGGTTCATCTTGACCAAGTGCAAGCAGCGGAGAGCAGAAAGCTAAACCAAGACTGGGGGCGACCAGTCTACCACATCGTGAATCAGGGACATAACAAGATATTGAGTCATGAGACCAAAGAGAAGACTGAGCAATCATGTGGAGAACTGACGGAAGACCTAACCCAACGGAATAGGAAATTCATTCATGCATGCATGCATACACGTAACATATTTCGTATTCTTTTTTGTGTTTGTTTTGTTTTGTATTCACAGGTTTCAAAGAACAAAAAGGAGAAAGTGGAAAATTCAAGCCAACCAGAAATAGCAACATAACATCATCAGTTTTGGGAATGAATCCCAGGGTCGAAGCCCACACAATCAGCAGTTTCGGGAATAAATCTCAGGGCCGAGGCCCACACTATCAGCAGTTTGGGGAATGAATCTCAAGGTCGAGGCCCACATCGTCAAAGTTTCGGGAATGAATCCCAGGGCCGAGGCCCACACTATCAGCAGTTTGGGGAATGAATCCCAGGGTCGAGGCCAATATCGTCAGAGTTTTGGAATGAATCCGGGAATGAATCCCAGGGATGAGGCCCACATTGACATCAGTATCAATTTTGGGGATGAGTCCCAGGGTCGAGGCCCACATCAGCATCAGTTTGGGGATAAGTCCAGGGTCGAGGCCCATATCAACATCAGTATCAGCTTGGGGCGAAGCCCACATCAGTGTCAGTTTGGGGCGAGGCCCACATTAGTAGCAGTTTGGGGTGAAGCCCATATCAGTTTGGGGCGAGGCCCACATAAGTACCAGTCTGGGGGCGAGGCCCACATCAGCATCAGTTTGGGGGCGAGGCCCACATCAGTATCAGTTCAAGGTCGAGGACCCACTACATCATCAGTTTGAGGGCGAGGCCCACATTGGCAGCGGTATTGGGATGCGTCCCAAGGTCGAGGGCCCCCGTGTCGGTTTTAGTTTCGGGATGCGTCCTAGGGTCGAGGGCCCACTGAATCATCAATTGTAGTTCCGGGATGCGTCCCAGGGTCGAGGGCCCACTGCATCATCAGTTGTAGTTCTGGGGTGCGTCCTAGGGTCGAGGACCCACTACATCATCAGTTTGAGGGCGATGCCCACTATGTCAGTGGTATTGGGATGCGTCCCAGGATCGAGGTGCCCCCATTGTCGGTTGCAGTTCCGAGATGCGTCCCAGGGTCGAGGGCCCACTGCATCATCATTTGTAGTTCTGGGATGCGTCCCAAGGTCGAGGACCCACTACATCATCAGTTCGAGGGCGAGGCCCACATTGTCAGCGGTATTGGGATGCGTCCTAGGGTCGAGGTCCCCCGTTTTCGGTTGCAGTTTCGGGATGCGCCCCAGGGTTGAGGGCCCACAACATCATTATCAGTATCAGTAAAGCCGGGTATGGCAATCTAGGGGCGAGGCCCACATTAGCATCAGTATCAGACTTGCCGGGAATGGGATTCTGGGGGCGAGGCCAATATTAATTCAGCATCAGTAGCAGACTTGCCGAGAATGGCATTCTGGGGGTGAGGCCCATATTAATTAAGTATCAGTTCTGTCGGGTATGGCATTCTGGGGGCGAGGCCCATATTAATTCAGCATCATCAGTAGCAGACTTACCGAGAATGGCATTCTGGGGGTGAAGCCCATATTAATTCAGTATCAGTTCTGCCGGGTATGGCATTCTGGGGGCGAGGCCCACATTGGTTCAGCATCGGTTTCTGCCGGGTATGGCACTCTGGGGGCGAGGCCCACATTGGTTCAGCATCGGTTTCTGCCGGGTATGGCACTCTGGGGGCGAGGCCCATATCAATTCAGCATCAGTTTCTGCCGGGTATGGCATTCTGGGGGCGAGGCCCACATTAGTTCAGTATCAGTTTCTGTCGGGTATGGCATACTGGGGGTGAGGCCCACATCAGCATCAGATCAAGGGCGAGGCCCATATCAGTTCGGGCACAAGGCCCAGTGGAATAAAGCCCACCTTCAAAACAGCTTGGGAATAAAGCCCACATTCGGTACAGTTCAGGAACAAAGCCTGCATTCAGTTCAAACTCGGGAATAAAGACCACATTCAGTACAGTTCAGGAATAAAGCCTGCATTCAGTTTAGTTCAGGAAGAAAGCCTATATTCAGTTCAGTTCGGGAATAAAGCCCATATTCAACACAGTTCAGGAAGAAATCCTATATTCAGTTCAGTTCGGGAATAAAGCCCATATTCAACACAGTTCAAGAAGAAAGCCTATATTCAGTTCAGCTCGGGAATAAAGCCCACATTCAGTACAATTCAGGAATAAAGCCTGCATCCAGTTCAGTTCAGGAAGAAAGCCTGCATTCAGCTCAGTACGGGAATAAAGCCCACATTCAGTACAGTTCGGGAATAAAGCCCACATTCAGTACAGTTCAGGAAGAAAGCCTACGTCCAGCAAACTCGGGAATAAAGCCCACATTCAGTAGAGTTCAGGAAGAAAGCCTGCATTCAGCTCAGTTCATGGAATAAAGCCCACATTCAATATAGTTCGGGAATAAAGCCTACATCCAATACAGTTCGGAAATAAAGCCCACATTCAGTACAGTTCGGGGACAAAGCCCACAGTTAACACAGTCAAGGAACAAAGCTCACTCTCTACAACAATTCGGGAACAAAGCCCACGGTCAACATAATTGAAGGAAGAAAGCCTACGGGAATAGAGTCATATCTCTCAACAGTTCGGGAATAAAACCCAGGGGAATAAAGCCTCATATCAACATAGTTCGGGAACAAAGCCCAGGGGAATATAGCCCCATCTCAATGCAATTCGGGAATAAAGCCCACAGTCCAAACAATCATGGAATAAAGCCCTATCTCTACACAGTCAGCAGTTCGGGGGAATAAAGCTCGGGAGGAATAAAGCCTCATCTCAATACAGTTCGGGAACAAAGCCCAGGGGAATAAAGCCCTATCACAACACATTTCGGGAACAAAGCCCAGAGGAATAAAGCTTCATCTCAATACAGTTCGGGAACAAAGCCCAGGGGAATAAAGCCCTATCACAACACATTTCGGGAACAAAGCCCAGAGGAATAAAGCCTCATCTCAATACAGTTCGGGAACAAAGCCCAGGGGAATAAAGCCCACTCTCTACACAGTTCGGGAACAAAACCCCATATGGTTCGGGAACAAAGCCTAGAGGTCGAGGCATCTCACCATCACATTCAGTTCGGGAAAAAATCCCACAGGTGGTTCGGGAAAAAAGCCCAGAGGTCGAGGCACCTCGCCATCTCATTCAGTTCGGGAACAAAGCCCACTCTCCACAGATGGTTCGGGAACAAAGCCCAGAGGTCGAGGCACCTCGCCATCTTATTCAGTTCGGGAACAAAGCCCAGGGAACAAAGCCCACTCTCTACACAACTCGGGAACAAAGCCCAGGGAACAAAGCCCACTCTCTACACAACTCGGGAACAAAGCCCACAGATGGTTCGGGAACAAAGCCCAGGGGTCGAAGCGCATCACCATCATATCAGTTCAGTTCGGTAGTAATTCCTAGAGATCGCAGCATCTTACAGGGATAAACCTCAGGGTTGAAGCACCTCACCACCAGATCAACTCAGTTCGAATCAACATGGCAAGTCAGGTGGCAGCTGGCGAGCCAGGTAAGTGAAAATGCATTGCACGTACTTTGATAGGATTGTCATTGTCACACACTGCACAAGTCCCATCAAAGTGGGGGCGACTGTAGGCATTGCATTTTTGCATATCAGCCCGATGATGAGTCTCGTATGGAGACACTACCTCTTTGGTTGTGAAAGCCGCGGGAAACGGACGTTGGAAGGGTAAAGTTGAAATTAGCATTTTGTCAGAGTTAACTCACTTGTTTCGCTTAGGGTTCGCTTGTTGGACCTCTGTTTTTAAAACACACCAAACCCATTAAAACACATCTCACAAATTAAATAATTAAAACAGTTTAAAACACATCTCATTAATTAAATTAAAACCAATTAAATTAAACTTATATAAATTAAAATCACGTTCACAAATTAAATTAAACTTGAAATTAAATTAAATTAAATCTAATTAAATTAAATTCCTAATTTAAATAAAACACATTCCTAATTTAATTAAATCACCTACCAATTTAAATAAATCATATCATTAACTAAAAAAAGAACAAATCAAATTAATTCCCCTAATTAAAGATTTTCCCTATCACATACTAAATTAAAGATATCCCTAATTAATACACAAATCATATTCCTTCCCCAACAAGGTAAAACCCATCCCCTTGCCTATAAAAATAACCCTTCTCCACACATTCAAACCCTGGCTGGCTGGCTGACAGATTCACAAAAAAAAATAATAACTCTAAAACCCTAAAGCCCTCATCACCATCTCGCCACATAGCGCATCGCCTAAAATAAGCCAAATTCACGTAACTGCCACTCACCAACAGCGCACAACCCTTCACGTATACCTCACCAATTGCCCAGCACACTGCTACGCACAAAACCTTCACGCACCTGCCCTTCGCCAATTCAACCTTCACGCCCAGCAAGCCCTACACACCTTCGCCAAATTCAACAGCACCATACTACCTTCACGCACCTACCACCAAAGCCACAATAAGCCACGAAGCCCTCAGACGTCACAGATCACTCGGCACTCACGCCACATTTTGCACCATCCTCACGCTTCACAAATCCACTAAGCCCCACGCACTGCCCTGACCTCCATTAAATAAACATGTTAACATACTCCACGCCTTGACCTTCAACAGCCCTCTACGCATCTCAACAACCAACACATCACACTCGGCAACCAACCTCACTCCACCTCAACACCAAAATAGCTCACGCTATCAGCCCTCACCCATATTAATTCACGCCCATCATCAACACCTCACAAATTGAGAAATAAGGAATCAGCCCATACACCAAACCGAGACCAAAAATAGCAGCCCTCTGCCCTAAAAACTGCCCAAAACAGTCCCCGAAACTACCCAAAATAGTCCCCGAAACTACCCAAAATAGTGACCAGAAAATACCCTTGAAACAACAGCGAAATGGAGTGAAAACAACAACTCGAGCAGTGAAACCGCGAGGAATATCGTTGGATTAGTGAACCAAAAAAGTTACGGAGTATCAATCCTTCCGACGGCCGTGTAACGCGCCTTCGAGGAACGACAAAAGAGGTTAGACCTGAGGGCACCCTTTTTTACTTAACTTCTTTATTTTTGTTTTATTTACTTTGATATATAATTGCATGAGAGTCGTTTGAGGAATGATATGATTGTTGGATGAGGGGGATGTGTGTTCCCTTTTGTGGTATATCGGATGGAAACCCGGACGTAAATTCCATAGTCGATTCCGAATGGATGATAATATAGTCTGCACTCGGGATACAATGCCACATACTACTAAAGATACACATATCTCGTCTCATCCAAATTTGTATTTGAGCATGTTCTAGTCTTTAGGTTATTTGTTTATTATTTAAAGCATGGTTTAATTTAGTTTGTTATTTATTTGTTAAAGCATGTTTAGGTTGTTCATTACGCATGTTCTTAGTTTATGATGTGTTTGGATAATGATTTATACATGTTGATTTAAGTTCAATATGCTCATTGTGTTACATTGGCGTAGAGTTATTTGGATGAAGCATGTTAGATTTAAGTACCCTTGAGCATGATTATTGAGTAGACTTGGTTAATTCATTGCACAAAAATTATATCATCACAAGTGACATAAGTAAGGGACCATTCCGAACCCAACGGTTTGAGGTCTCCCTTGCGAGGGGTGAGTGCCGCCTTAAATCTTTGTCCCGGTTCACACCGGGTGGTGACTCCATGTTATTTCGTACTTCTCAACTAGGCCGCGAGCCTAGAACAGCGTCGCTCAGGTTCTGTTGTCTACACCTTGCATGTGACATCCGATACTGGATCGCTATACGCAATACTATGTATCCTCTCTTATATAGATTATATATTCATTAAGAATATTTCTAGAGAATTGGGTAGGCACGGTGCTTTGCTAGAAGCCAACCATGTCTCGTAAATCAGTAAGAACGTAGTACGAGGTACGTACGTGCTCGGATAGTCCGACGACCGGATTTACTGCCAACATATCCAGGGATCTCTTGGGTCGCTTCCCTAAGATTCACCGATGATGAATGATTCGAACTTAATAATCTTGGATTAATAACGGAGATATTTTATCTGGGATAAAATACTATTTGAAGAGAGAGAACGATTAATTCGGAATTAATCGATAAAATAATATATTCGATATATTAAACGAAATTAGATTTTAACGCGGAATTAAAATTGGATTTTAATTCGGACAAACGAATTAATTTAGAATTAATTCGCGAGCGACGTGAATAGTAAATTTGATTTAATTACGTCGCAACGGAAAATTCGTTAATTCGGAATTAACAAACTCGAGCCCGGGATGTGTTTGCGAGGCCACTCCGATTTAGAATCAAGTGCGGCCACAAGTCACATCGCTCGTCACATCGCATGTCAATCTAGTGATGGATGTCAAGTCACATTTTGGTGAATGACAACTTGTCATTATTCATGATGTTGGTTGTTGAGAGCTTTAATTGCCATTTTGGCTCCAAAATAGTTTTGACTTTTTGAAAGCCATATACCAAACTTTGGTAAAACATTTTTAGGCATAATTTTGTTTTGGAAACAAAATCAACAAAAGAAAAAAAAACTCCCTCTCTCTCCCTAGCTCTCATTGCCGTGAGTCTCCAACCAAGAACAAGGAAATTGTTTTCTTTTCTTTACTTGCTAGCACACTTCAAGAATCATTAAAGGTGATAGGGAAACCATCTCAAGAGCTTGGAATCCTCTCAAAGCTTGGAGCTTCTTCATCTTCAACAAAATTTGGGGCTTGGCCGTGACCTTCAAGGAGCAAAATATTGTGTTTGACTCATCCTAAAGTCGTTCATTGTAAGTATGATTCCGCCACACTTCTTTATGTATTCACATATTTTTTATGCTTGAATGATCTTGGGACAACTTTAGAAACCAACAGTCTCACGTTCGGATAAGTTGGTATCATGTGCTAGGCAATACCTCTGTCTACTCCAAGCATGTCTTCATAGGACCTAGCGAATAATTTTGCATATTTTATTAATATTCTCTCTAATTCTTTCCGCTCATCAGAGGTAACCTCACTTGCAATTGAAATTTCCTTGGGGTTTTCACATGTACCAAGATTAAATGCATTTGTCTTTGTTGAGTCAATGTCAAATATGCTCATGTCATGCATGTTATGATGCAGACTAACATGAAAAGACTCGAACAAGTAAGCAAAATCAATGTCTTTATTATTAATAAATGCAGGATTACAATCAAATAAGTCAGGAAAATAAACATCTTCGTAATTTGCAGTCTTGTCTTCTTCCGTCTTCTTGCTTTATTCGAGCGTCAGATTCTCCAACTGCAGTAGTTCTTCTTCCCATTTATCTTCCTCTTTTGCAACGTCCTCTGCCTGTGGTTCTTTGCCCATCACATCCTTAAAGATTTCAAATCCCGGTACTATGATCTCATTGACTTCTACAGGTTCAGGCTCTCATTGATATCATGTGGCTTTCACAAAGTATTTCATCAGCTCATCCTTTTTTTCTTGGTCTTCGACTCATTCCCATCGGATTCATACCCCAATCCCCTCTTAGTGGTCTGTCCCTTGAAATCTGGCAGTGCTCTTATTCTCTGGCCTCAAGCACTCAAACCTGTGCCCAGCTCATATTTCATTCTTTCCATGATCCTAGCCACTTTGGGGTCCACCCATTGTTCGAAGGTTGTATGTCTAAAAGCAGCCACAAATTGTCTACTTCAGCCCTGATGGTGACGACTTCCTCTCCAAGCGAGAACTTAATAACCTGGTTCAAAGTGGATGGCACGCCCCCAAGTCTATGAAACCATGGCCTCCCCAATAACAGAGCAAATGTAGCTGGGATATCAAGCATTGTGAACTCAACCCCGTCTTCTATAGGGCCCACTTTGACTATTGTGACGAAATTATCTTTGACTCCCCGTTTGCTATCGTCATATGCTTTGATAGTCAAGCTGGAGGGGCTTAAATCTATTGTCTGCATACCCAACCTTGGCAGGATCTTCAAAGGGCACACATTGATAGATGAGTCACCATCCACCATCACACAAGATGTCTTCTTGACTTTTACTTCCACTTTTATAAATAGCGGCTTGTTGTGATTCCTCCCCCTTATCGGGAGCTCGTCTTCAGAGAATGTTATCATCTGCCTACTCTCTTTCTATACCGACCCTATGAACATTGTCAGGTTTTCATCTTCAGGTACCATTATCTTGCTTAGAGCTTCTACCATGGCACGTTTGTGCTCTTGAGAGGCGCATAATAACTCCCATATGCTCATTTGTGCCTGTGTATTCTTCAATTGACACAACATAGTATCCCTCTCGGTGTTATCCGTATTCTCCGTCACCTCACGGCATTCTTTTAGCACTTCTTTGCCTTTATTCGTTACATAACTGTAAAAACGTCCAATGCGAGTCATCCAATTTACCTCCTCTTTGTCACTACTCGAGAAGTTTTCCCAGAAATCTATCCTCTGCTCTGTTTCATCTTCACTATTGTTATCACATATCCCAATGCAAGAAGTTTGGTGGTTCAGAGTTTGGAGGACAAAGCTTTCGGGCAGGCCAGAGTTGATTATGTAGGTGGGTGGTGTAACGGAGTGGTAGTTGGGTAGAGGGTTTCCGTGTGTGTTGGGTTGTTCTTTTTCTGGGTCGGATATCTTATAGGTCTTAATGAGGTCTTGGATCTCATGCCTAAGGTGGGTGCAGTTGTCAGTTTCGTGACCTTTTTGCTGATGGAAGTGACAGTATAGGTTTAGGTCGAGGTGGCGTGGCACATGGTTGGAAGTGGTTTAGGTTCTAAGGGTTTTTAGAAGTCCTTACCTCTTCAGCTTTTCAAACACCTTTGACAAAGGTCTACCAAAATTGGAGAATCGCATGTTTCTAATGACGGCGACCTCAGCAGGAGCGAGTTTAGTCCCTGAAGCCCCTCAATGATCTTTCTATTTTGGCCGTAAAACTTTCTGTTCCCGGCTTCCACTTCCTCGATATCCATGACAGTTTCTCTTAACTGTCAAAAGTCACTAATCATGGAGGTCATCCTTCTCAACTTGTTATAAAATGAGGGCTTGGTGCCCTTAATGATCATCTTAATCTGGTCCTTCTCCGAGGGCCGTGTCTGCATCTTCAAGAGTTGGCTTCTCCAGCGATCCACATAATCTTTGAAGGTCTCTTCTAGCTTCTGTTTGGTGTTTTCTAGGTTACAGAGTGACAAGTCTATCTCCATGTCGGTGACATATTGGTTCAGGAAGGCCTCCGCTAATGCCCTCCAGTCATCCCTGACCTTTCTCTCCAAGCCATGGTACCATACTATGGGCGCCCCTTCCAGTGACATCCCGAACATCTTCTACACCTAGCACTTCGACAATCCCAATAAACTCATCACTGAAACATATTGTCAGAGATATACCTTAGGATCTCTGTTTCCGTTGAACTTTGCCATGTCAGACATCTTAAACTGGGGAGGCAGCTATTCTTTGAAAGTCATCGCATCATAGTCTAATAGATCTTCATGTTTTCCCTTCATCTTGCGGGTAACTGACTCTACTTGTTCTCTGAGTTTCTGTAACTCTGTCTGAGGCCCAGCTATCCTTCCCGCGGCATACTCAGTCATGTCATCATCAAAAATAGGGATTTCTTCACTCATCCTGTTCGAGGGCTCCTCACGCCTTCCATTCTCGTTGTTTTATGTTCCCACTATTTGGGATACTGTCAGATTGGCCATAGCATTGGTCAAAGCTTGTAGTTGCTTCGTAATTTTGGTGATGTTGGTCTCCAATTGATCCATGCGGGAACCTTCATTGCCTGACGCATCCATGCTTGCTAACCTCTTCTTGACAAGTCTTCCTTTTTATCTAACCCAACGGATATCTATGATGGCTTTTAAGACAAGGGTTAGCATGATGCGTGTATGCATGTGATGCATGACATGCATAAGATGCATGTGGTTATCAACACAGCATATACCCTTCCAACCTTATTCCTCACACACCTGTGGTAAGTCCACTTTTGCCATAGGTATGACCCATTTTATGCACCAATGTGGGATACACAAAATCGTTCTCTCCAAGCTACAAGGGTGAACCTTGGCTATCTCAGTCCCTTTTCATCAGTAAAAGACGAAGACCACCCATATATAAGATTGACTAAGCCTATTATGGGGATCGTGCCATTATATAGAAATGATGAATTGGGCCCTCGGTAATCACGGTTGTGGCGGAGACGAACTTGGAGATATCCAAAAGTATAAAAATATGCCATAATAAGGCCTACCCTTCCTAGATGAAAGCCAGTGCGGATATCGAACCCATGCATCTGGCATATTCGGATCATGTTTGGACCTTCTAAGCTCATCAAGGTTTTCATAAAAGTTGGCCTGTTATCATTTTAAAGCATTCAATCAGATTATTGCGAGGTGTAAACTTGTCCCAGTTGAAAAGGCCCAACAGGTTTACACTTTTTCGATAAGGTGGCTAAATAACTTCAAATGATATGGGGCCCAAACACAAGGTGGCCCATCGTCACTTTGAAAACTTTTGGCCTAATCATCATAAAATACAAACTCATCCCAGTTTAAGTGGCCCAACAAGTTCGTATCCTATGACGATAAGCCTAAATGTATCCAAATAATAATTGGCCCAAACACAAGCATGGGGGTAGCTTCTATAGGACACATAACTATGGTTCGTATGTGGGCTTACAAGGGTATGGACAAGGCTCTCATTGGCGAAGGGTTGCACACAACTAGGTCTCTCCACTCAAGGGTCCGAGCGACCAAGTGAGCACACCTTTTTTATACCCTAGGGTACGTGCCAGCGAGTGATGGTTATCATCACATAATGATCTGCCACCTTGAGTGAAAGCGACTTTATGATACATGACGCCATCGGGGGTAGGAAGGGTATGCAAAATATATTAGACTTGGTTAACCAAAGCCAAAGCCACAGACACTAATAGACATTGTTTCGGGGCCGATTCTTTATCCCCAATGGGGTCTCCATCTGTAGGAGTGAAGCGGGGTTTACCGTTATGCCTATGATGTTTAACGACCACGACATTGTTGGGCTCGCAGCCCATAGAGAGTACGGAATAGACCGCGGGGGACTAAACCGGAGAATGAAGGAGTCACCACTCAGTGTGAACTGGGAAAGATTTAAGGTCGCACTCACCCCTCGCGAGGGAAGACCTTAAACCGTTGGGTTCGGTATTGTCCTTTACTTATGCCAGTATAATGTACGGGTTCACACAATGGTATAGTCAAGTCTTATGCAGTTCATGCAAGGGAATTCAAATAAACACAAATTTGCACACTCATAAATATTAATAGAAATAATATAGCTCCACGCAAAGATATAATTAAATCACTCATGCATAATATAAGGTGACTAATTAATGAAATAATTAATATGAGCGATGTAAAACATTAAGAAGAGGAAAAGTATAATGCAATATACTTTTAGGGTTTCCATCCGAGATACCACAAGGGATAATAACACACATAATCATCAATGCAATGTAAACGGACATAAAAAAAAATAGATGTTAAATAATATAGCAATGCATATACGTATAATCATGAACATGAACAAACAAAATAAAGGCGAAATAATAAAATAACGATAAAAAAGATAAATAACAAAATGCCAAAGAAGAGAATGTGACCAGAGATTTGGCCATTATTTATGTAGAGCTTCGCATACCTGGCTGGACGTATTTCATATCCAACCAAGCACGCAACGTCCAGAACTATAAAAATAAATATGGTAAGGGTGCTCTCAGGTCTTACCTTTTAAGTTGCTTTCTTGGAAGTGTGTTAGGCCGTCGCCGGAAGGATCGAAGCTTGGTTTCAAGGTTTGGTTTGATATTTTTGGTTGTTGGTTCACTGTTCTGCTCATTGATTCACTGTTTCTGCTCACTGGTTCGCTGTTTCTACTCACTGGTTTGCTGTTTCTACTCACTGGTTCACTATTTCTGCTTCTGGTTCACGGTTTCTGCTTGCCTTTTTACGCTGATGTCGTTGTTTCAGCTTCTGGTTCACGTCCAGGTCTATCTTTCACGTTCTCTTGTTGTTTTTTTCTGTTTTTTCCTTTCTGTTTTTCTCTCGGTTTTCTTGTTGTTTTTTTTTATTTCGGTCCTCTTCTCTTTTTTTCTCTCTCTCGGCCATTTTTCTCTTCTTTTTTTTCTCCTCATTCTTTTCTTTGTTTCAGTGATTCTCTCCCTTTTTTATTGTTGTTTTTTCGGTGATCCCCCCAAAGAAGAAGAAGAGAGCCCTCCCCTTTTGATGATGACTTGGTCCCTTTTATAATGATTTGAATGGATCTCCAAATAGGGAAATAAATCATGTCTATTTGGGAAACATATTATCAAATTATTTTGGGAATAAAATCTTATAAATTGGTGATGATGAGATCTCAAATCTCATTAAATTGGTAAGGATGGGATCCCAAAAATCTCATTAAATTGGAAAGTGTTGATGCTCTCATAACTAATGAGATTTTACCATATTTGGGAAGATTATGTGTGGGATGCAAGAGCCGATTGTAAGGGCTGCATGGGCCAATTGCATAGGCAGATGCTTGTCTAAGGCTAAGGTTTGATGTAGAAGCTGACTGAGTGAATCTGAGGCTGGCTAGTGAATCTGAATCCGATGAGGGGCTAATTCTGGAGGTTTTTCTTCCTTCCGACATTCGGTTTTCGTAACTTCCGCAACTTTTCAGGTAGTGCATCCATACGAGGCTCATCATCGGGTCATGCAAAAAAAAAATTCAATGTCTACATTCACCAATTCAAATTCTCGTTATATGGGTTACTTACCTGGTTTCGCGAGCACTCCAGGTCCTAGTCAAGTCTGCCAAAACAAATGACGGTAACACCGTCACAATCGTAACTTTACAGAATTCTTGACTTAACTTTGAAAAAATCCCGAATCTTTCCAGGACAACCAAAACACATCTGATTTCAACATTTTCAGTTCCAATAATCTTAAAACACCGTTTTAAATTAATTTATGTCACTAGTTAACTTGAATTCTTGATTTACGGGTTTTTGAAAAATCTTCCGAAAAAGTTTCTGCAAATGCTACGAAAGTGTCCCAAACCCTCCGAACCTAACCGATTTATCCAAATATTATCCTATCATCATAGATATCTCATATTTATCATTACAATCAAAACACATCAATATACACAAAAATCCATTTTTATCGGAAACTTGCATATTCTATCAGATCGATCCAACTCATTCTGTTTTCACCTGGATTCTACCAAATACACATATTCAATCTCTTCATACCCAAACAATTTAATTTATACAATTACGTTATTCTACAAAGTTACTGGAAAAATCTGAATATTTAACGATAAACTTGAAATTAGCGGATTTTTATCGGAAGGTCTTACAGAGATTTCGAGGGCGTATACGGACTTCAAACAATCACACGAACGCGCTGAAATCGATGGAATTTCTATCGGAGATACTGTTCACTCGTGGGTCACTATTCATCATTGATTTATTTCTCGATATGCGTGCAACCGTGCACGAAATGAAAAATTTGTCATCGTTAACTTGTAGTACTCTCCAAGAGATTCGATTTGGCGGGTGGCTCGAGCCGTGAAATGAAGCGACGAGCTGGGATCGGGAAACCCATTAATATGTCTATTTCTCATTTTTCTCGTCGGTGCCAGTGATCTGGGGGCTATCGCCGGCCACCACAAGGTGGGGGGGTGGCCGACGCACCCCCCCCCCCCCCAGCTATTCCGTCGACCAACGGTGGCCGGCATGCTGCTAGCGCGACCAGCAAAGAAAAAGATGAAATTTTGGGACAGGGAGTCGAGTTTAAGAGTTTAGGAAGTTTTTCCATTTTGGATATTTCTGGAAACTGGGGGTATTTATAGAGAAGTTTTTAAAATTTACATTCAGGCCCCCGCAGAATTGCAATCAGGCCTCTCTCATGGGGCTTTATCAGACATTTGTATTTTTGAAGCTCTTCTGATATAAATTTCGAAAAGTGCTCAACACGAAAGTTGTTTGTCTCGGAAAAAAAAAAAAAAAAAGTCTGTTGGTTCAAGAATAAACTCAATCGAAGTTCGTTTGCTATTTTTATATATGAAACAAGAAACTTTTACGTGTCTAAAGATATAAATAGAAATCGTGTAACCGGTTCTCGAAACCATTCATTTTCCAACGCAACGAAACTTCACTTAAAAATATTTCAACCTATTTTTCAACACATAAAGTCTTATTTTCGAATATCATTCAGTTTCAAATTCTAAACTTCAATTCGGAAAACTTCGAGATCCGTTCTGAAAAATATTCGGGAAATTACATCAGCAGTTTTTATTTTTGCTTCATTTTATAATGCTAGGTTTAGATAATCGATTTTATATTTTCATTTCATCATAATTTTTTTGTGGGATGATTTTGGAAAAGTGTGAATGTGTCTATTACTTTGATTTTTTTCCTTAGATTTTTAGTTGTAATTTTTATTTTTACGCATATGAACATGTAAAACTGATTGTTGTTTTATTTATCAGTTGATGTTATTCTGATTTCTCTGATAATTCATATCATTTCATATTCTCTCATAAATAATCATATATTTTCACTTTCTATCATAATTATATTCATATCTTTTTATTTTCTCACATAATTATATGATTCATATACTTTCATCTTCTCTCATAATTGTTTATTTCATATTCTTCCATTTTCTCTCATAAGTATATAAATATATTTTAATTTCATATCATTTCACTTCCTCTTATAATTATGTAATTCATAGCTTTTCACCTTCTCTCATAAACACGTGAATTATATCATTTCATATACTTAAATAAATAAATATATATATATGTGTGTGTGTGTTTTGAGCATAATATCATTTCTAATTTTCTCAGAATTGTATGATTCATATCTTTTTATTTTCTCTCATAATAATCGCATCCTTTCACTTTCTCTCAAAACTATAATTATACCATATGACATGTCGAGCAATTCATTGATCATCTTTTTCACTAAATAATTATTATTAACTTATTTATTAGGAGGAGTTCAAAAATCATTACTAATATAACCTATTTAAATAATAGGTATTTACTAAATCATCTTATCATTTCTATTTTGCATTTCTATTTTATACTCATTATTCAATTATTTATTAGTGAAAGTTCAAGAGCCATAAATTATATTAATGTTAATTATAAAGTGTCTCTAGCCTAACCAAATCTATTTTTATTCCTTATTATAAAAATAGTATAAAGTGGAATAATTAGAAGATACAATTGTTAATTTGAGAGAATGTTAAAGGACTTGTATTATTTGAACAACTATGATTGGAGGTAAAATCCTACTCAATTTTATTTCTTATATTTGATATCAATCATACCTATAAGACGAGCCGCACATTGTTCGGGTCAGCGGCTAGTAAATTTAAATTTTTAACAAATAATACCTTCATGTCGTTCAGTAAACACATTAAATTAGATTAGCGGCAAAGATATAATTATAAAATTAGGGCTTCTAACACAGTAACCTCATATCCTCAAGGTAAATTTAAAAGGAGAAAGACTTGTGTGAGACGAGCGTATGGATAACATGATACGGCCGTCCAATAATATTTTGATATATACAATAAATTTAAAATTAACTACTTATAATGGAGAGAGAAAATTATTAATTAAGAGATGATAATATACTCACTGGATGGGTTTATTGGAATGTCCCACATAATTTTTTTTATTTAAAGGTGTGAGTTTTAATTATTATTGGGACTCGTGTGTATGAGTTTACAAAAGAAAAAGAGTATCGCTATATAAATTGATAATTTAAATTTAAAAAAAATTAACAAAATATATGCTTTTTTGTTGAAATTTTAACGTTAGAGTCGTAATTGCTATTTAAAAAAAAAAAAAATCTAAATGGCAAAAAAAGGTACTTAATTGTCATTCCTCTTTAAATATTTGATAAGTATTTAAAAAAACATATGCTCAATTGTCTTCTTTTGAGTGTCTCATAACTTTATGTGTGTGTATAATTTTATATATATATATATATATATACCACCTCCACCTCCAACTCCAAGCCAACTCATTCATTGTATCTTCTTGTGTGCTTATAAATAAATAAATATATATATATATATATATATACACACACAAAGGGCTTCTTCATCTATATACTCATAGCAATATATACATATATGGCTACTTCAACTTGGGTGGCGGCTGCCTTGTGTTTTTTGCTCATCTTCTTAAATGCCAGTAGCGGCGCCGCCGCGGGAGCCGGCCATGGCCAGAAGATGACTGGAGGTGGCAGCAATATTCGGAGGAGGAATCTCATTGATAATGGACTTGGTCGAACACCACCCATGGGGTAATGTTTTTTTTTTTTTTCTTGGTTTATTTTTCCAAACTGATCCTTTTTAAAACAACACTAGCTACAAGAGAGGTTACATATTTTAATTTCTTATTATTAAAAAAGATATATTAATAGTTTAAATATAATTATAAACTAACATGACACGAGCACAAATTTATATATATATAATATTTCTTATTACTTTAGCAATATGAGTTTCCTCGTTACAATTTTCCTAATACAAGAAGCTAGCTAGGATAAAAAGTAAACTAATAGATAGTCTTATTCTATTCAAACTACTAGTGTAAATGAGGATCTGATTGAAAATGATAAAGAAATAGAAATATTCATATATAGTTCGATTAATAAAAAATATTTGATGTATACATTAATTACATGCATTATAATAAAATAAAATAAAAAAGCATCATTAACCCTAATAAACTAATTAAATATAGTTTTTATATTTTAGTTATGAAAAAAAGTAGTAATTATTTTGAATTTTAGAAATTTATATTTTTGACTTGACTTAAAAGATAAGAGCTAGAGCACTATATTCATAGTGTGAACTTTTATCATTACTCAAACTTTGCCACTTCTTTAAGAAAAATAAAACAGATCATTCATTTTTTGGTGACTTGTCCGAGTGCTGGGCATACAATGATTCCATTAATAAGTTCATCATTTACCACCAACAATAATTTTTCTTTTTTAAATCACATGAGGTCATTTTAGATTATCAGATTGACTTTAAACAATTGGTGAACTTGTCATTTATCATTTATCCCAAATGGGGTGTTCGAATCCTGTGAGTGTGTTTTTTTATTAGAGCCTGTGACAACTAAGTGTTTACCTACTCCACTTAAGTCCGGAATTGATGGTTTAACGGTCGGGTTTTCAAGGATTCCAAATATATATATATATATCAGTGTCAGTGAAAGAAATTTCTTAATATATATATATATATATATTTTATTTCTATTCTTTAAAACTAATAAGAATTAAAATATCTATTATTAGTCTCGTTTTAATGAAAGATCCCTTATTTTAATAAAATAAAGACTAAATTAAAAATAAAACATAAAAAAACAAAATAAAACATTTAATATACTATAGGACAAAACACACTATATTACAATGTGTTATCATTTAATTAAAAAATAAAATCATTTAATTCTGTAACACCGTGCCGTAGGCACGGGCAAATACTGTAACATCGTGCCGTAGACACGGCCAAATACTGTAACATCGTGCCGTAGGCACGGACATCATTTAATAAAAAAATAAAATCATTTAATTCTTTAACACCGTGCCGTAGGCACGAGCAAATACTGTAACATCGTGTCGTAGGCACGGGCCAAATACTGTAACACCGTGCCGTAGGCACGGGCAAAAAAACTAGTATATCTATAAATTTTAATAGAGCGGTTTAGTGGGGACACCACTCATGAGTGACAAAGCCACCTATATATACATCGTGGGGATGAATTTAAAATTTTATTAAAATATCTCTAAAAAAATTAATGAAAAATATATTTTATTACTTAATAATTAAATTTATATATACTAAAATTAAAATATATCTATCACTTTTTATACAAATCTTGAAATTACCTACAAGCACTAGCGACAATCAAATACTATATCCAAGTGGGGGGTGAATTGAGTTACTGTTAAAATATGCGGAATTAAAACTCTTTGCCGATTTTAAGTTATTCTACAAATTAAGCTTAAGGTCATTGTTCTCTATTGTAATAAACAACTCATATGCAAGTTTCTAATAAATAAGCATGTAATAAATAAAATTTGCAATATGTAAAGAGTATAAGGATAGAGAAATGACACCGAGATTTATAGTGGTTCGGCCAATAATATTTACGTCCACTCCCCCAAGCCGCGCTTGAAGCCTTTCACTATCAACTGAGTTTTTACCGTGACTCACTCGCAACCAAGAGTTTTACGCAAGGTGCACTTTAAACCTTTACACTTTGAGTTTTCTACATAGGCTCACTCACAAACCTTTACAATTACCCAAATGATGAAATTTCACAAACCGTAAGTGTTTTGTATAAAGAAGTTGTAAAACACACTTGGGCACTCACAATAATAAAGAAGATTTTGTGAGTTGGTTACCCAAGTGATCTAAGCTCACTACAAATGTATATGAAGGTGTAGTGTGTGTGAGCTTGATGTCTGAGTGTATATGATTATGAAGGTTGAATAAACACTTTTGTTTTTGCTCTATAAGATGATATGAAGGTTCTCTATTAAGTCTCTTGTGACGTAAAAACGAATTGGGGTCAATTTATAGTAAAATGCAAGACAATTCCCAACAGTTCTTTCTGAGACCGGTATGTCGGTCTCTGACACCGGTATGCCGGTCTCCAACGGATTTATGACCGTTTCGAGAATTTAGCCGTTAGACCGGTATGGGGATCGGTATGGTCCTTGCCGGTTCCAGTGAATGTGCAGTGTGAAGGGCTTGACCGGTATGTTAACTGGTTTGAAAAAATATTTGATGTATACATTAATTACATGCATCATAATAAAATAAAATAAAAAAAAGCAGCATTAACCCTAATAAACTAATTAAATATAGTTTTTATGTTTTAGTTATGAAAAAAAGTAGTAATTATTTTGAATTTTTGAAATTTATATTTTTGACTTGACTTAAAGATAAGAGCTAGAGCACTATATTCATAGTGTGAACTTTTATTATTACTCAAACTTTGCCACTTCTTTAAGAAAAATAAAACAGATCATTCATTTTTTGGTGACTTGTCCAAGTGCTGGGCATACAATGATTCCATTAATAAGTTCATCATTTACCACTAACAATAATTTTTTTTTTAAAAAAATCACATGAGGTCATTTTAGATTATCAGATTGACTTTAAACAATTGGTGAACTTGTCATATAACATTTATCCCGGACGTGATCTGGTAGTATAGAGTTCGGGATCTTATCTTGAAATTCTGGATTTGAATCCAGGAAGTAAGTTTCTTGTAAGAGCCTGAGACAATCGGGGGTTTTACTTGTTCCGATTAAGCCCGAAATTGATGGTTTGGCGACGGAGTTTCGAACGATTCTAAAAAAAAATATATATATATATATATATATATATATATTAGTGTCAGTGAACAAAATTTCTTTATATATATATTTTTTATTTCTATTCTTTAAAACTAATAAGAATTAAAATATCTATTATCAGTCACGTTCTGATGAAAGATTCCTTATTTTAATAAAATGAAAACTAAATTGTAAAAAAAAAAAAACATAAAAAATAAAACTTTTAATATATTATAGGCAAGACACACTATTTTACGGTACGTATACGTTTTTCTTATCTTTCAATTGGTCATTATTTTATTAAAATGAAGTCGAATCCCTCACTAGAAACATAAAATATTTGTATGAATTTTAATAGAGCGGATTAGTGCAGACACTGACGAAGCCACCGTAGGCTGTATATCAACGGAGATCAATTTAAAATTTTATTAAAATATTTCTAAAATTTATTGAAAAATATATTTTATTAATTAATAATTAAGTTTATCTCCACTAAAATTAAAAAATATCTATCACTTTTTATACAAATCTGACCATAATGTATAGTATATGGATTGTAACATAAAAATTGTGCCTTTTTTAAATTGTCACATCACTTCTTTTGTTTTTTATTTTTTAAAAGATAATGAAATATTTCATTAATAAAATATTACAATGATATGAATATGTAGTCATTTCGGTTCGATTATAAACTTATGAAATCATAAGACTTAAATATAATTAGAACGAAGTCTAATAACATAAAATTATATATTGCGCATCCCTCAAAATTATTCGGATCAAAAATTATATTTTGAGTAGGAGGATTTGTTACTTTATTATTAATATTCTTTCTAAATATGCTGATTGCTTATGTAATCTTTTCTTCTCTGTTGCAGTCTCTCATTCAGCATATATTTTCTAATGTTAAAATTAAATAATTTTTGGTGATCAGATGGAATAGTTGGAATCACTTCGGTTGCCACATTGAAGAGAAACTGATTAGGGAAACAGGTGATCATTCTTATAACAATTAACAATTAATCATAAAATTAATTATTAATTTCATTAACTCCTCAAAATCGATTCACAAAATTAATTTTCAAAATTTTGTTCGCGACAACAGCGGATGCAATGGTGTCTTCTGGACTTGCTGCAATTGGATACCAATATATAAATTTAGGTTGGTATTAAATTAAATTAAATTAATTAAATTAAACAAAAGTTTTGTTCATTAAGAGAGGTCGGTATTAGTTTAAGATTTTTTGTTTTTTTTTTTTAAATCATTGTTTTGAATATATTTGTACTAGATGATTGCTGGGCTGAACTTAATAGAGACTCTAAGGTACTTCTTTAAAATTTTATTATGTGTTTTCTTTTTTATTCGTTTGATTTTTTTTCAATATTTATGAGTAATTAACTAGGTGCTGATAGTAATTATTTTCAAAATTAATTTATTGCAGGGAAATTTGGTTCCAAAAGCATCAACATTTCCATCTGGAATTAAAGCATTAGCAGAATATGTGCATGCAAGAGGGCTAAAACTTGGAATTTACTCTGATGCTGGGTAAATTAAGTTTGATTAATAATGTTTTTTATGTAATAAAATTATCTTATTTGAAGATATTACTACTAAATTTTTATTTATTTTTTATTTCCATATATGAAGGACTCAGACTTGTAGTAAAACTATGCCTGGATCTTTAGGCCATGAGAAACAAGATGCAAGAACCTTTGCTTCCTGGGTAAGTAATTTTTTACTACACGGGGGGGCAATAAGGTCCGGATACTTTTTTTTAATAATAAAATGACTAAAATATCCTTAATCTTATAATGTTAAATTTTGGCTGTCACAAATCATAATATTAGGTTAGCTTAAACTAAAAGAATATTTTCGTCATTTCATTAGAATTTATAAACTTATTTTATATAAATATTGAGAACATAGTTTGTTCAATGTTAATTAATGAGTGTTATTCTTATCGTTTAATAATTCTTTAACGATTCAATTTAAAGTGTTGATAAAAAATTAAATAAATAAAAATAAATAAATTCTCTTCAAATGGGTGAATTTTTGTCTTTTAGTAAGTATATATGTATAGAGATTTTTATATGTCCCGTGTGATTAATACTTATTTAATTATTGTGCTAATTAATTGATTTTAATAATCAAAACAGGGAGTTGATTATTTGAAGTATGATAATTGCTTTAATACTGGTACAAGTCCTAAAGAAAGATACCCAATAATGAGCAAAGCATTATTGAACTCTGGAAGGCAAATCTTTTTTTCTCTATGTGAATGGTGAGATTAATTTTATTTAATGTTTAATTAATTACATGCAGCACTGCATATTAAGTATTAATTAATTTATTATTATTGTTATTGTTGTTGTTATTATTATTATTATTAAAATAAAAATTGCATAGGGGACAAGAAGATCCTGCGACTTGGGCTTCAAAAATTGGAAATAGTTGGAGAACCACAGGTGATATAAAAGACAACTGGAACAGGCAAGTCTCTAATTCAAATTAAACAATTTTTTTTGGCTTAAATATATAAACTCTAATATAAATGGCAACCTATATTGAAGACATTTTAATTTTTATTAAAAAAAAAACAATCAATTTTCACACATATTGCACGTAGAGATGGTAGAAAATCACAAACTTTGATCGAGATTTGAGATCCCCTTATCATTCGATATGAGATTCGAGATAATTTTTTATCGTGAATAAAAAATCGAGCCAAAATTCAGGAGGAAATTGGGACTTGAGATCCCAACTTTAAAAAATATCGAATCCCGATTGGGATTCGAGATCAGGATAATTTTTTTATATCTGTCGTGATTAAACACACACGAATAGAGGTGATTGGAGAGAAAACTCTTCTTTTATATTGCAAACAAAAGAATTACAAAGTTTACTAACTCAAGCTTTACGAAAAACTCTCACACCACTTTACTCTCTATTATTCTCACTTCTGGGATACTTAGAACTGGTCTTCAGGCTCCATTTTATAGTGCCCAGACCGCGTGAACAGTGCCACGCGGTTTGGCACACACGCAGCTTGCAAACAAGCTATCATTCACACTCAGCATGCAAAAGTCATGCATGTTTTCGGTGGGTTTGTTGCTATGCATGACTTTTGCATGCAATGTAGTAACCAACAAATCTCCCCATTGGTGAAGATTTTCCCCAAAATCTGAGCCGACCATTAATCATCCAAATCGGATCCTCTAAAGGATCCACCCCTAGCTGCATCTGTATAACTGCCTACGTACCCTGAGTTGGGATCAAGCCAATCGTAGTTCCCTGAATCTCCCCACTCTGACTATGTGGAGAGTTTTGTCATCCCGGCTATGGCACGATAAATTTCAAGCTTCTCCTTCGATAAAACCTTCGTGAACATATCGGCACCGTTGTCGTCGGTGTGAATTTTCCTGAGTTCTAACAGCCTTGAGCTCAGGACGTCCCGTATCCAGTGATACCTCACATCGATATGTTTTGACCTCGAATGAAAGGAGGAATTTTTACCAAGGTAGATAGCACTCTGGCTATCGCAGTACAAAATGTACTTCTCCTGCTTGAAACCCAATTCCTGGACGAATGTCTTCATCCACAACAATTCCTTGCAAGCTTCTGTAACTGCAATGAATTCTGCCTATGTTGTAGAAAGTGCAATATATCTCTGCAACCTTGACTGCCATGCCACAGCTCCCCCTGTGAGAGTAATCAGATACCCCGAAGTAGACTTCGGGTATCCTCATCTCCTGCCATATCTGAATCGGTGTAGCCTATCAACACTGGCTTGTCGCTGCTTCCAAAACATAGCGTCATTTTGGATGTGCCTCGAAAATACCGCATGATCCATTTGATCGCATTCCAGTGTTCTCGTCCTAGGTTTGACATAAACCGGCTAACCAATCCAACTGCGTGTGCTAAGTCTGGCCTCGTGCACACCATGACATACATTAGACTTCCCACTGCTGAGGTGTATGGAACCTGTTTCATTTCCTCCTTCCCTGTCTCAGTAGAGGGACTCTGTTGTGTACTCAATCTAAAGTGGGTAGCAAGAGGAGTGCTAACTGCTTTAACCTTGTCCATCTGGAATCTCTGAAGTACCTTCTCGATGTACTCCTCCTGTGACAAGTATAACATCATGGCTTTCCGATCACGTCCGATCCTGATGCCAAGAATCTGCTTAGCTGGCCCCAAGTCTTTCATCTCAAAAGACTTACTCAGTTGCTGCTTCAAATTATCAATCCTCGATTGATTCCTACCAACTATCAACATATCATCTACATATAACAGTAAGATGATAAAGTCATCGTCAGAAAACTTCTGAACGAATACACAATGGTCTGAAGTAGTCTTCTTGTATCCCAGCTCCCCCATAACTGACTCAAACTTCACGTACCACTGTCTCGGTGCCTGTTTCAATCCATAGAGGCTTTTCCTGAGTCTGCATACATAGTCCTCTTTTCCTCTGACTCAGAATCCTTCTGGTTGCTCCATGTAAATTTCTTCTTCCAGATCCCCGTGAAGAAATGCGGTCTTGGCATCCATCTGCTCAACTTCTAGGTCGAGGCTTGCTGCTAAGCTGAGTACCACTCTGATGGATGACATCTTCACAATTGGAGAGAAGATTTCATCGAAGTCAATGTCTTTCCTCTGATTGAATCCATTGGCGACTAGTCTGGCTTTGTATCGGGGTTGTGAAGTGTGCTCATGTTGCTTCACCATGTACACTCATTTGTTCTTCAAAGCCCGTTTGCCTCTTGGCAATTTCACCAACTCAAAAGTGTGATTGTCATGCAAAGATTTCATCTCATCTTGCATGGCTTCCTCCCACTTTTCTTTGTCATCTGTTTCCACAGCCTCCTGGTAGCTCTCGGGTTCTCCCCTGTCAGTAAGCAGCACATACTCATATGCATAGTATTTGGTTGAAGGTCGCCTCTCTCTGTCAGACCTTCTCTGTGGAACTGTTGGTGGAACTTCTGGTACTGGTGGTTGATCATGATCATCATCTCTGAGAGCTTCATCACCTGTACCCTCATGTCTGGGAACCTCATCTTCAACTCGTATTGGCACCGGTGTATGAGGTTCTGGATTCACATTTCTGTATTGCTGGGGCATTGTCTTCAATTCCTTTCTGATATCTTCTATGGTCTGGTCTTCAACAAGGACAACATCTCGGCTCCTGAAGATCTTCTTCTCCACATGATCATACAGTTTGTAGCCGAAATCATCCTGACCATAGCTAATAAAGACACACTGTCACGTCTTCGCATCAAGCTTGGATCTCTCGTCCTTTGGGATGTGTACAAATGCTTTGCACCCAAAGACATGCAAGTGTTCATAAGACACTTCTTTACCTGTCCAAGCTTGGTTAGGAACATTACCTTTCAGTGCGACCGCTGGGGACATGTTCAAAACATGTACTGCTGTGTTGAGTGCCTCCCCCCAAAATGTCTTCGGCAGCTTGGCTTGTGACAGCAAGCTTCTGACCCTTTCGCACAAGGTTCTGTTCATTCTCTCAGCTAGGCCATTCAGCTGAGGTGTCTTCGGAGGTGTCGTTTGATGTCTGATTCCTTGCGTCTTGCAGTACTGATCAAACGGACCTCTGTATTCTCCACCGTTGTCTGTTCTGATGCATTTGAGTTTCTTACCGGTTTCTCTCTCCACCAGGGCATGAAACTCTTTGAACACTCCCAGCACTTGATCTTTTCTCTTCAAGGTATATGCACAGGTCTTCCTTGAATGATCATCAATGAATGTCACAAAATACAGTGACCCTCCGAGTGTTCGTGTCTGCATCAGACCGCATACATCTGAATGTATGAGATATAGTACCACCGGTTTCCGTTGAGGCGGGGAGCTCTGGAAGGATACTTTGTTTTGCTTTCCAGCCATGCAGTGTTCACACTTCCGTAAGTGTGAGTTCTTCAGTTCCGGAAGAACATTCCATCTGCGTAGTATCTCCATCCCTGTTTGGCTCATGTGACCGAGCTTTTGATGCCATAACTCGGCTGCCTCATTACTGTTGACTGTATTTATGCTACTATTCGAAATCTTAGCATGCATCAAATACAGGGTTGAGTCTTTCTTACCTCGTTCCACCACCATTGATCCTTTAGTGAGCTTCCAGCATCCGTCACTAAAGGTGCTGCAGAAACCTTCATCATCCAGCTTGCCTGTTGAGATCAGGTTTAACCGAATTTCTGGGATGCTTGACTCCCTTCAACACTAGCCTTGTCCCGTTATCTGTTTCAAGGCAGATGTCTCCAATACCGACGGCTTTGGACTGGCCGTCATTCCCCATCCTTACAGCACCGTAGTCCCCTGGTGTGTAAGATGAAAAGAAGTCTCTGCGAGATGTGGCGTGTATGGATGCGCCACTATCTATCACCCAACTGGTCTCGTGGCTGGCAAGATTTACAACATTTTCTTCATATTAATGAAAAACTGTTTGGAGGTATTGTCGGTGTAGTGACAACTCTTTCTTGATTTGAGTCACCATCTCTTGTGGACTGCTCGTTCTTCAACTTGTAACAGTCCTCTTCATATGGCCTTTCTTTTTACAGTGATGCACTCAATATCTCTTGTTCTTAATTTCCCCCGGTTCTTGTCTGATCTCCTCTGGGCCTCGGCTTTTACTCCTCCCCCCCTTCTGGTGTTCTTTTCTGTCACTAGAGCTTCTGAGGTTGAGGCTGATGCTGACTCCTGCATTCTCGTCCTCTTTTCTTCCTCGAAGATCCTGGTCTTTGCCATCTCCATAGTGACTTTCCCATCTGCGGCTGAATTGATCATTGTAGATCTGAACGTTTCCCAAGATTATGGTAACGTATTAAGGAGCATTAAACCATTTACCTCATCACCGAAGTCTATGTCCAATCCAGACAATTCTTTCATTGTTCCGAGGAAATCGTTGATATGGTCTGCCACAGCTGTACCCTCCTGGTATTTCAACCCATCATCTTCTTCTTATGTAGTACAGCTTGTTGTTTCCAGTCTTTGCTCGGAAAAGCTCCTCCAGCTTTCCCCATAAGACATGTGCATTTGTTTCTTCACTAACATGGTTCACGATACTGTCGTCGATCCACTGACGAATAGTACTGCATGTTTTCTGGTGAAGATTAGCCTTTTCCATCGGTCATTCCTTCTGGTTTCTGCTCCAGAAATACCGATCCATCATAGTCCTTCACATTCAGAAGGTCTTTCATCCTTCCTCTCCATGTGAAATAATTGGTACTGGTTAACAAAATCATTTTTCTGTTGCCCCCTTCCATCATAAAAATTCTAAGAAGAATTTCAAAAAACGGACCTCACCGTTGCGTCCGGAATGGTCGAAAATGGTGGAAATGACACTTCGTTTGTCAAAATCCGACACAGGGACCAAATTACAAATTCCAGAAATTACAGAGGTCAAAGTGCAATTTCAAAATTTCAGGGGGGCAAAGTGAAATTATGGAAAAGTTCAGGGACTAAATTAAAAATTTATGAAAGTATAGGGGCTAAATTGTAATTTCCAGAAAGTTCAGGGACCTATCTGAAATTTACCAGGCACCGCTGACGTGGTACTGCTGACGTGGCAAATGCTGACGTGGCAGATGACGTGTCTGCTGACTGGATGCCACGTGTCTGCTGACTGTGTTGCTAACGTGTCCTGCTGACTGGGCTGCTGACTGTGCAGTGTCTGCTGACGTGGCGCTGACTGGACGCTGACGTGTCGCCACGTGTATCGTCTTCTTCCTTGGTCTGCGCGTGAAGCGCGTGACTGCGACTGGGGCGGTGGAGAAGCTTCTGTCCGAAGCCTGTGGCGCGTGCGGCTTCCTCCGGGCTCCGTTTGATCGCCGAGAAATACCACCGTGCTCGTCTCGCCGTGAAACGTCTGATGGTATGCTCAAAATCGATTTTCGACAACTTTCGTCGGAATCGACTTTCCGAACCGAACCGAACCTCTATTTCTGAGTTTCGGGATCCCTCCGAGTAACCTTAGCTACTGATACCACTTGTTGAGATTTAACACACACGAATAGAGGTGATTGGAGAGAAAACTCTTCTTTTATATTACAAACAAAAGAATTACAAAGCTTACTAACTCAAGCTTTACAAAAAACTCAGGTCGAGGATCTGATTTGGATGATTAATGGTCGGCTCGGATTTTGGGGAAAATCTTCACCGAGGGGGAGATTTGTTGGTTACGACATTGCGTGCAAAAGTCATGCATAGCAACAAACCCACCGAAAGCATGCATGACTTTTGCATGCTGAGTGTGAATGACAGCTTGTTTGCAAGCTGTGTGTGTGCCAAACCGCGTGGCACTGTTCACGCGATTTGGGCACTATAAAATGGAGCCTGAAGACCAGTTCTAAGTATCCTAGAAGTGAGAATAATAGAGAGTAAAGTGGTGTGAGAGTTTTTTGTAAAGCTTGAGTTAGTAAGCTTGTAATTCTTTTGTTTGTAATATAAAAGAAGAGTTTTCTCTCCAATCACCTCTATTCGTGTGTGTTTAATCACAACAATATCAGTATAGGATTTGAAATAATTTTTCTTCACGAATGCATAATCAAGATGACTGAAATTGGCAAATCTCTGCTCATCCCAACTCATTGTCATATCTATTTCCATGACGTATTTAAATATATATATATATATATATATATATACTTAGGGGCTGAGCCATGAATATGATTTCAATTCTAATGAACTAAATTACAAGTGCCTAGTATTTCTCATGTTTACCACTTACATCACTAATTTTAAAGAGCTAAAATGATAGTTTTAATGTTATATACATAAAACTCATAATATGATCATATCATATTATATTAACGATAAAAAAAAAATTGTAAACATGTACAAGAGTCACAGCACGATGTGCTCCATGTAACTAGACCCGGTCAAGGTTCCGGTTCGGAACCGGAACCGAACTGGTTGGAACCGGAAGTAAAAAAAAAAAAAAAATTATTTTCTTGGAACCGTAAGGTTCCACAAGTAAATCTCAATTTTTTTAATTAATAATAATGACTTAATGAGGTTTAAAATTGCAATACTAAAACATGAATGTCCACATCCTTTTTATAATCAACTCTTGGTTATTGACTTCTTATATTAGCGATGTGAGACACAATAGCCAAGTAACAAATATCCCACATCGCTTATATAAAGAAAGCACTAGCCAAGAGTTGGCTATAAAAAATATTATATGTTAAAAGAATTTTATAAAAAAAAGATTCTATAAAAATGATGTGATAGTATGAAAAAACATTACGATTATATAATTTTTTTATTTTTTAAAATGTATTATTTAAAAAAA
>SKCR01034708.1:0-122160 GCA_019454045.1 Zanthoxylum bungeanum
GTCAATAACTACGTGTGTGGTTGTGGCGTATCGATTATATTGTGATCATCACGTGATTCTTGCATGTCTTCATCCAATTTCATTATTAGCACAAATAGATCAGGATAATAGAAGATAGTAACAAAGAGTAAAATAAATTATATTTTTTATAAAATATAATTATTAAAAGAAATCATAATTAATAATTATATTTTTATCGTTAATCCAATACTTAAAAATTATATTTCAATCAAATAAAAAAAATTGAGTTTTTCCAAATTAGGTTAATCCCCTTAATAGTCTGTGCAATCAATGGCCTATTGGCCCAATGTTCTTGATTTTGTCATTTATTTAATAATTATATATATAAAAAAATGTGTATTGCTTCTTATGGAGCCTTGTAATATAGTTCATGTATCTTCTACTGCAATCATGCGCCCCGATCTCAAGATAAAACAAAGGCAATCATAGAGCTCCCTTTGCCCACGTACCTCAATTATGGATTAAAAAAATTAATGTGTTATCCAAAAAAAAAAATTAATGTTGGAATACAGACAAGTAAAACAAGAATATAATTATGATAAAAATTAATTTGTGACTATACTTTAAGTTAATTAAAATGATTATAGAAAATTATTAATACTTATGAAATTCATTAGGCTCCACTACAAAAAATGTTGGATTACCGATTGATATAACTGATCGAAAATATTTTGTCGATAAAAAACGTTAAATACCGACTGTTTAAAGATTAAGAAATTTTCTCACCAAATACTGTCCGATAAATTACGGACAGACTAATTCGTTGGCATTCCATTGGAAAAAGACGCGCTGAGCATAAACTTAGCCTCAAGAAATGACGCTAAGCTTTTACTGACATCTTACGAACCGTATTTTTAGCCGGTAAACAAAATCTTTTTACCGACTGACGAGATAGGTCGGTATTATGTCAAATTTACCGACCGATTACTTATTGGTTGGTAAGTGTGAAATAATTTTAATAAAAATTATTAAAAAATGGATATATACCGACTGGATAATTATCAACCTAAATGTAGGTCAGTAATTACTGACCGATGACAAGTCGGTCGATAATATTAGACACCTAACAATAATTTAGCGCCAAGATATGACGCCAAAACTAATATTTTATCGACCAATATTTATTTCGGTTGGTTATTACCGACTGAAATAATGTTGGTCGGTAAATTTCCATAATATAAAAACAAATTTTATTTTCTCCTGTCTCATTGTTCACTATCTTCTTCATTAATTCCAGATGAGTTAAGGAAGCGATTCAATGAATTTACATCTACGACTCAGATTTATAGCTATTTTTTTTCTTATTTATCACGTGATCTGGGAGCCCCAGAACCGAATTACCTCTTTGTTTCTGTATCAAAAATTCGGATTTTTAGCTTGAGAAGTAATGAGGCAGCATGTTCCTCGACTGTATCAACACCAAAAGTGGAGAAGATACGATTGTTGAGGATAAGATTTTATTGGGTTTTGGATAGAAAAAAGATGGACATTTTTTTCCCTTTAAAAAAAATATTTTTTTTATGCCAAACAGCAACATATTTTTAGAGGGTGTGTCGGCAAGTGTAATTCCATCACTATATATTATTGTCAATTAGTATGACATTATTCTCTCTTCTTTCTTTCATAGTACCAGTGGTTACGTATGTTTGATTTTCACTGCAATACAAAGGTCACCCATACCTCATACGATTGTAACTTTGGAGATATATTTTGGCTTCATATTATTTCTTATAAATTTATGAGTAGAATTCATTCTTAAAAATAGGTGTATAAAGAAAGCATGTCTAAAATTAATAAGACAGATATTGTTGACGGCTGTTTTTCGTTATAAGGATAATTCGGGAAAATCACTCAAACAAACTTCCCTCAACTGTGAATTTGTGTTGTTTGTTGAGAACCAAATGTAAATGTGGCAAAAGATAGAAACAACATACAAGACAAATGGTTTAACGTGGTTCGGCGGAATGGATCCAACCTAAATCTACTGGTGCAAGGGAAATAAAATCTTTATTAGGTGCTCGGGTCTGACCGACCTGGATTATCTCTCTTACCCTTAAGCTTTTTGTTCTCTTTTTTACAAGTTATGTGTGAAATAAATTTTAGCCAATTCTCTTACAACGAGTACTCAACTCCTTTATATATTAGGTCAAATTCTACTATTACACCAACTCGTGAACTCAGTCACGTTTGTTGGAGTCAGCAAGCAAAAGTAACTTGTTGAAGAAGCTGGCAAAAGTAACTTGTTGAAGAAGCTGTCAATAGCAAAACTTGTTGAAGAAGCTGGCAAAAGCAAAACGTGTTGAAGAAGCTAGCAACACGTTTTGGCAACTATAAAATGAACACCATAGTTTTGTGAAAATCATCTCATATATCCCAAAGTGTGTATAAGCTCCAAGTAGAGAGCTTGAGAGTGTGTGAGGTTTTTTTGTTAAGTTTCTAGTTGTAAACTTGTAGTATTTATTCTTGTAGTAATAAAATTACGATTCGGTTTTTCCTCAAATACACTCTAAAGTGATCGGTGAATCACAACAAGTGGTATCAGAGCGCTTTGGTTCTTCATTGCGATCGAAAAACCGAAGAACGGAGCTCGGTTCAGAAAATTTGAGTTCCGGAAAGGTTGTCAAAAATCAACTTTGAGCATACCATCAGCTAGTTCACGTTGAGACGAGCACGGTGGTATTTTCCGGCGATCAAACGGAGGTCCAGGGAGCCGTCACGCGCCGCACGCGCCTCACAGAATCAAACCACGCGCCTCCAGTCTCACCACGCGCCACACGCGCAGACGAAGGTTGAAGACGATCCGCGTGGCCGCCACATCAGCGCCACGTCACGCCCAGTCAGCGCACAGTCAGCGCCTCGTCAGCGCCCAGTCATCCGCCACGTGTCTGCCACGTTTGCAAAGCCGGTCCCACTTGCCACGTCAGCACTGCCACGTCAGCGCCACTCAGTAGCCTGGTAAATTTCATTTAGCCCCCTGAAGTTTTGAAATTTACAGTTTTGCCCCAGAACTTTTAGAATTTACAAATCAGCCCCTGTGTCGGATTTAGACCTACGAAGTGTCTATTCCCCCATTTTCGACCGTTCCGGACGCAACGGTGACCTCGGATTTGTGAAATTCAGCCCCAATTTTATTGTATTTACATTTTAAACTTTAAAACTTAAAATGGAAATTGGAGATTCGTCTTCTGGTGCAATGATTAAATTGGCTGCAACTAATTACTCCCTCTGGAGACCTCGGATGATAGATTTCTTGCATTGCAAAGATTTATTTGATGTCATCGAGTTGAAGGGAGTGAAACCAGAGTCTGTTAAGGAGTATGACTGGAATAAACTCAACAACAGAACTTTGGGTCAGATAAGGCAGTGGATCGGTCACAGTGTCTTCCACCACGTAGCACAGGATTCAGATGCTTACGGGATGTGGATAAAGCTGGAAGACATGTTCCAGGCCAAGACAGCTCAGAATAAAGCCCTGTTAATTAGGCGTTTGGTGAACCTGAAGCTACGGAGTGGAACTTCCGTTGCGGAACACACCAACGAGTTCCAGAGCCTGGTGAACCAGTTGTCTGCAGTAGACATGCAGCTGGGAGATGAAGTACAAGCCCTCTTACTACTCAGTTCCCTTCCTGATAGCTGGGAGACATTGGTGGTTACTCTCAGTAATTCCGCTCCAGGAGGTAAAGTTACCATGCCTATGGTAAAAGATGCCTTGTCGAATGAGGAGTCCAAGAAAAAGATGTTGGCTCAGAACAGACAGAAGCCTTCGTCACAGAGACTCGAGGAAGACATCAAGGAAGAGACGGAGAAAGAGGCAGAAGCACAACCAGGGGTAGATCCTCAGATGGAAGGAAGCCTACCTATAAGTGCTACCATTGTGGCATTGTAGGCCACCTAAAGAAGAATTGCCGAAAACTGCAATGAGAGCAGAGAGAAGGCAATCACCAGCTGAAGAATGATGAATGAGAGACACTGGTCGTTGTCCAAGCATATGTAGCAATATGCTCCATGCAGGAAGAGACATGCCTTCACAACGCAACCCAAGATGTTGAGTGGGTGGTAGATACTGCAGCATCCTACCACGTCACTCCTCATAGGGATTTCTTTACAACCTACAAAGCGGGAGACTTTGGATCAGTGAAGATGGGAAATATCAGTTCCTCTAGGATAATAGGAATTGGTGATATTCAGTTGCGGACAAATGCCGGGTGTACATTGACCTTGAAGGATGTCCTGCATGTTCCAGAACTTCGGCTGAATGTACTCTCGGGAATAGCTCTTGACAAACAGGGCTATGAAAATCACTTCAGAAATGGCACATGGAGAATGACGAAAGGTGTCATGGTTGTCGCCCGAGAACATGCTTGCGGCGCACTATACAAGACTCATGTGAAGATTTGTGCAGACAGCCTCAAAGTAGGTGAAAAAGAGGCTTCTCAAAATCTGTGGAACCGGAGACTCAGACACATGAGTGGGAGAGGGTTGTCTACCCTGAACAAGAAGGAGCTTACCAAGGATGTTGCACGAGGTCCTTGCAACCACTACTCAATTGGTAAGCAACGCAGAGTCTCATTTGATTTCTCTTCAGAGAAAAGATCAGAGTTGTTCAGTCTGTGCACTCTGATGTTTGTGGTCCCTTGGAGGTTGATTCATTGGGCGGTAACAAGTATTTTCTGACTTTCATCGATGATGCTTCACGGAAAATCTGGGTGTATTTCCTCAAGACGAAGGATCGGGTCCTAGATCAATTCAAGCTGTTCCACGCCATGGTAGAGCATGAAACAGGGAAGAAGCTGAAGTGCCTTCGCACAGACGATGGAGGCAAGTACAGTTCCAGAGAGTTCGAAGCCTACTGCTGGAGACACAGGATTCGACATGAGAGAACTGTTACACACACACCACAACATAATGGTGTCGCTGCGAGAACGAACTGCACCATTATGGAGAAAGTCAGAGGAATGATCAGTATGGCTAAGCTGCCAAAGCCATTCTGGGGAGAAGCTGTTCGTGCTGCCTGTTACCTGATCAACAGATCATCAACTGAACCGTTGAACTTGGAGATTCCGGAGAAAGTGTGGTCTGGTAAGAATCTCTCCTACACTCACCCTAGAGTATTCGGTTGTTTAGTCGTTACACATGTATCCAAGGAGCTCGGGAAGAAGCTCGATGCAAGGGCAACTCCATGTATATTCCTAGGCCATGGAGATGAAGAATTTGGATACAGACTAAGGGATCCGAAGGAAAAGATGGTCATCAGAAGCCATGAAGTAGAGTTTCTTGAAGACCGAACAATTGAAGACATTGAAATGCCCAAAATGTCTTCCAATTCCAGTGCCAACAGAAATCCAGACCCAGCACCAGCACAATTGGCCACAGATATGGTGCACGAGGAAATTCCAGAAGCTGAACCAGAAGAGGCAAATGAAGATGTTGAGCAGAGGGAGACACAGCCTGTTCCATCGGAGATTACAGAAGAAAGTGTTGAGCAGGGGGAGCCGCAACCCACTCCACTAAAAGCTGCAAGATCATTCACAGAGATGGATGATGATAGACCTCCTGAAACCAGTGGACCTCAGACAAGAAGATTTGAGCAAGGCAGGATTCCATCAACCAGATATCCGGATCCGAATATATTCTGCTTACTGATGTGGGGGAGCCAGAGAGTTTCCCAAAGGCAAGAAGGCACTGAGGAACAAATGGGTGAAGAAACATGGCAGCAAAACTGTGCAGAGACACAACATAAGATTACTGTGCAGAGACACAGTGGATTGTACTATACAGAGATATAGCAGAAGAATATTGTACAGAGATGCAGTGAAGTGTGCTGTGCAGAGACATAGCCGACATGTCAACAGAGGAACGATGATCGGGACAAGCTAGAGTTATGCAGAGATATAACTGGGATAACTGTCAGATGATGATTGTTTTCAGATACAGAGAACTACGATTGGCTTGATCCCAACTCAGGGTACGTAGGCAGTCATACAGATGCAGCCAGGGGAGGATCCTTTAAAGGATCCGGTTTGGATGATTGATGGTCGGCTCAGATTTTAGGGCAAATCTTCACCGAGGGGGAGATTTGTTGGAGTCAGCAAGCAAAAGTAACTTGTTGAAGAAGCTGGCAAAAGTAACTTGTTGAAGAAGCTGTCAATAGCAAAACTTGTTGAAGAAGCTGGCAAAAGCAAAACGTGTTGAAGAAGCTGGCAACACGTTTTGGCAACTATAAAATGAGCACCATAGTTTTGTGAAAATCATCTCATATATCCCAAAGTGTGTATAAGCTCCAAGTAGAGAGCTTGAGAGTGTGTGAGGTTTTTTTGTTAAGTTTCTAGTTGTAAACTTGTAGTATTTATTCTTGTAGTAATAAAATTACAATTCGGTGTTTCCTCAAATACACTCTAAAGTGATCGGTGAATCACAACAACATTGCTAAGCCATTATTGCCTAGGCTCTTTTTCCTAATTACCGTACAAATAATAGCTCAACCGCCTGACACCTCTACTATTTATCATTTGAACTTCATTAGATTACCGATTCTTGGTAACTTTTACACGCTCTTCTCATGTGCCAGCCTGTATTCCAACCACTCTTATGCAGTTGCGTGTGTCAGTGGAAAAGCTTGCAGTCTTGCTCCATCCCGTCAGCCGTTGGCCTACTTCTATTCCATCAATCATTGGGAAGCCCAAACCACCGTCTGAGAGTATAAGGCAGCATCCCTGACCCATATCCTCGGGTGAGTATGCCGAAACAAACGAAGCCATTGCATCTACCAAAAGGTCGGATCGGTAGAAAAACCTTCACTTCCCCCACATTCTCTTCTAAAAAGTCAAGCCTGCACTGAGCCCATTTTCATGTAAAAATATTGAGAAATAGCTTCCCTCGATGACAGTCCGAACTATTATGATTTTCTTCTAACTTGTATCTTCTAGCGATCACTTTCCTCACGTGTATGTGACAGTATCTCAGTTGATTCCCCTTGTTCCTCGGTCGGTATCCAAATATAGTCGAATCTGATCCACTGGTCGGGTCAGGCACTGCCGAGCCTGGAGTCATATCCTTTTAAAAATCTTGTATCCCATCTTGGCAAAATGAAATCCCCTTAAATACTCTTCTTCATATTTCGGCTCTTCTCGAATCTGAAAATCACCATCAATATATGTTAATCACATACTTAACAAATTTGAACAAATTGACCACAACATCTTGAACCATATTGTTAAGATTACTTATTTCTTTCATTTTAGACCCATCACGTAAATAAACTCAATTAGCTCTTTCATTTTTGCCAAGCTCACTTCTACTAAACCATTTGGAATTTCAATGAATTAAGTGTGGTTTTGGCAGCATTATTAATTATTTTTAACAGTTAGCTAATTATTGAAATATGAGTTGTATTTCTCCGTGGAAAACGCCAAAATGAATTGTGTTGGATTGGATAAGATTTTTGCATTGAAGATTTAATCACGAGTTTCTTGTGGTGATGTTCTTTTTTTTTTTTTTTTTGTCAATATCTTATATTTTGTACTTATCTCTTTGTATGATTCGTCAGATTATTATATATTTGACAAAGCTTTAAGCACATCAATCATTTCTTTACGAAATGTCAAAATGCAATTGATACTTCTTTCTACTTTCTACTTTTATTTTTTAAAAATTTTGTTGGGTAAGAAAAATTCATCGGTCTATTTAATATTGTAAAAAAATATATTAATTTTTACTTTAAACAATTAAAAAAACTTCTGTTTGTGATTTTGAATGAAAGGACCAAATATTAGGGGTGACAAAACGAATTAACGAATTGAGTTTATATCGAATCCTAAACGAATCGAATCAAAATATGATGGATTTGTATTTAATTCGTTTAATAAAGGAAGCATAATATCATGATTTGTATTCGATTCGCTTATTAAATGAATCAAATACAATATTTGTTTAGTTATGATATTAATATGTAATTAATATATTTAGTAAAAATAACTCATCAAATATCGACAATATTATTTTTTCTATAGTAATTAGTCATAATTTTTTGAATCTTAATTGAAAAATAACAACAATTAGTTTAAAAAAAAATCAATCCTAAATGAATAAACGAATCAATGAGCTTAAATTCGTATTTGATTCGTTTAATAAACGAATCAAATCGAATTGATCTATTTAAACGAGTCCATTTTTTCAAACCCATATTCGTTTTAAAACGAATCGAATCGAATGAATAAACGAATTCTAACTCAAATTATCACCCCTATCAAATACTACATGCAAACATTATTATGTAGATGAGCAAAGTACATTAATGAATCACTATAAATATAATTTAAATCATGAGGCATGTCTAATTCACAATGATTGTGCCATTGGATAGGACTTTTATGTCAAAAATGCATTGGAAGCTATTTTTTAAAAGCCAATTTATAAGAAGATGATGTATAAGATTTAATAAATATTCTGTTAATTTTATTTTTATTGGTAATTTCCGTAGTAAAATAAATTCAATTAAGTTGTAATGGACTGGCATTTGCAGACTGTGTATGAAGATATCATGTATGCGTTATTGCTGTGTTCGTCTTTACATTTGAACTAGTGGTGTTCATGTTGTAGATACCGGTTTCGCCCGAGGTCCACTATGTCTAGGTGTATGGTATCCTGATAAACTTGCATCTAACTTTCAGATGTAGAAGGTGTAATGTCTTTGTCAACATTTGACAATGGTGTACTGATCGTACCAACAAGTAACTCCTCAAGTAACATTTTACTTCGATGTTTAAACTCTCTCATATAGTCATCCTCAAGGAACGTAGCATTTGTCGACACAAATAATTTATTATCTTCTGGACTATAAAAGAATCCACCCCTAGTTTCCTTAGGATAGCCTACAAATAGGCATACATGTGAACGTGGTTCCAACTTAGTAGTCTTGTTCTTTAGCACATGTGCCGGACACCCACATATGCGGAAATGTTGCAAACTAGCTTTACGACCATTCCACAACTCTAAATGAGTCTTAGAACCAGACTTAGAAGGAACTACATTCAGGATATACATTGCAGTTTACAATGCATACCTCCAGAATGAACTAGGTAGAGCACTATAACTAAACATTGATCTCATCATGTCTAGTAGGGTCCGATTTCTCCTTTCCGCAACACCATTTTATTGTGGTATTTCAGGTGTTGTGAGTTGTGAAACATATCCATGCTCAAATAAGAATTCCTCAAAATCTCTATCAAGGTATTCTCTTCCACGATATGATCATAGAATTTTGATGCTTTTACCTAACTGGTTCTCAACCTCAGCATGATACTCTTTGAACTTCTCAAATGTATCTGACTTGTGCTGCATTAGGTAAACATACCAATATTTGGAATAATCGTCAATGAAAGTGACAAAGTATTCAAAACCACCTCAGGCTTTTACATTCATCGGTCTGCAAACGTTCGAATGTATTAGCTCAAGTGTTTCTTTGCTCTTATCCATTTTCCAGTAAAAGGTCTCTTGGTCATTTTGCCTTCTAGATATGATTCGCAGACAGGTAAAATATCGAGTTTTAACTGATTTAAAATTCCGTTATTAATTAATCTATCTATCCGGTCAAGGTTAATATGACCAAGTCTAAGGTTCCATAAATAGGTATCATCATGAGAAATCTTTTGCCGTTTAGTTTTTGATCTTTCAATCTTAAATATTTCAGTATTAAGCAGTGATTCATGCATTAACGATCTTAATACATATAGATTATTTTCGGAGTTTCCCGTGTATATCTTTAATCTATTTCTACTAATAATAACTGACTTATTATTAAATGAAATAGAAAAACTACATTCTATAAGTTTTGTTACAGAAATCAAATTCCTGCGAAAACCAGGAATATATAGCACACCATTTAAACATAAATAACTATTATTAAAGTTTAATTTGGAATCTTCTACTGCTTTTGCTGAAACAACATCCTCTGTCCCAACTTTCATGATAAATCTACCTCAGCAAGGTCCTCCATGAGTCAAGTAGCTGCAAATAACAACAAACATGGTTAGTGGCACCAGAATCAACAATCCATATGGATTTATCATCCTCCACCAAAAGAGACTCAATGACAAGTAAATCATATTTACTTGTATTCTTCTTCTCTTTAAGCTCTGCAAGGTATTTTGGAAAATTCCTTTTCCAATGCCCTTGTTGTTCACGATGGAAACATTTTCCTTTGGAATTGGTTCATTTGGAGCTTTTGTTGTTATTCTTTTTCATTGGTTTTGTCTTTGCTTTCCAATTCCCTTTATTCTTCTTCTTTGTAGATTTAGAAGATTCAGAAGCATTTTCCTCGATATTGGACCTACTAGGACCGTTCATAATAGACTCCTAATTGGTGAGCCCATTTAATAGTTCAGTCAACGTAAAAGTCAACTTATTCATGTAACGGTTGCTTTTAAACTACAAGAAACTCTTCGGAAGAGTATCCATGATCATTGTCACCTGGTTTTGCACATTAATATGTGCACCATGAGTTTCAGCAATATTAAGATGAGACATCATCCTTAACACATGGTCTCGGACTAATGTGCATTTCTTTATTCTAGCGGTCAATACAAAGATAATTGTCTCATATTGTTACGGTCTGAAGGTTGCCCAAACATGTTCTATAATGACTGCATAATCATTGATGTTGTCGCTATAGGCTCATGTTGTTCAGCAAGAACCTCAGACATGGATGCTATCAAATAGCTATGGGCTTTCTCATCATCTTTAATCCAATTATTATAGATATTCGTGCAGCTTTGCCCACATTTAGTGCTGGCTACAAGAAACTCTTCGGAAGAGTTTCCATGATCATTGTCACCTGGTTTTGCACATTAATATGTGCACCATGAGTTTCAGTAATATTAAGATGAGACATCATCCTTAACACATGGTCTCGGACTAATGTGCATTTCTTTATTCTAGCGGTCAATACAAAGATAATTGTCTCATATTGTTACCGGTCTGAAGGTTGCCCAAACATGTTCTATAATGACTGCATAATCATTGATGTTGTCGCTATAGGCTCATGTTGTTCAGCAAGAACCTCAGACATGGATGCTATCAAATAGCTATGGGCTTTCTCATCATCTTTAATCCAATTATTATAGATATTTCGTGCAGATCTGCCCACATTTAGTGCTGGCTCCAGAGGACATTCCTCCATAAGGATAAATTTAAGGTCTTTACAGACCAATATAGCATTCATGTCATTTTTCCATTTAACATAATTATCCCCGATTAATTTTTCTTGTTGTTTGAGAATAGAGATTATTGCAAATGCCATGGCTGAAAAAATAATAAATGCGCATTCAACATTCATTCATTCATCGCATATTAAAATTGTCAAAAATTTAGACATAAAATTAAACATGATGCATGATCAATTTATAATGAATTAGAAACCTAAAAGAATTACTATGCCACGATTATCTATCATCTCACAAATAAGTGTCGCCGTATGGTGGGTCAAATATTCGCATGATAGACTGAGACATTCTCAATTGATAAATATATCTGAAATAACTTTTATTCCTATATTAATCAACTACCATTATTTTGATCAATGAAGCTTTGATTGACAACTTAATCATTTCTTTGTGAGTGTGACCCATCATTTCGGAACCCTTAGACTTAACTAGTGAAGTGCCGCCTAGGGTAGGTCAAATCACCATATACATCTAGAGTCCATATCCTTTCGGAATCCAAATCTGATATTAACTCAAAAAGGACATCATCCATAAGGGGACGAAAGCAAAGACGTCTTGAGGCACCTATTGAATCTCACGTTTCTGGATAACAATGGAGATCGCGGGATATATTGTGGTATACCCCTCTCCCACTCACTATTAAAAAGTGTAAGGTTTCTATCTCGCTAGTATTTTATGAATCTTAGATTATGCTTGGCTAAAGTCATAACCTTAATTAATACTAGTTGATAATTTAGTGATCTAACCAATTTTAACTTTTGAAAATTTTATTCACTAATCCTGATTAGTCTCTACTAACCAATTAACCTAATTAAACTAATTTAATCAAGTTGTTATAGTGATCTAATCAAATTAACTCTTAAATTATTAGTCCACTTATAGGTTTTAAAATTAGAATTCAACGAACATACCAAATATCGTTAAACCATTTAATCGATAAAAGCACATTATTTATTCCAATGGTACATGATATTGTTTCCCGAGTGCAGACCATATTACCGTCCATTCGGAATCAGCTATGGAATTTACATCCGGGTTTCCATCCGATATACCAAGGAGAATAATGTACTCATAAGGTCCATTTGTATTTAAACTTGAATTCATAATTTTTTAAACCTTTAAACCAATTAATCTTATTAATCTGTTTACATGCATCTTACATTCTTATTTAACTTTTAAATTTACATAAAATCAAATTTTATGACTTTAATATCATGCATGTCCACATGTTATGGCATATGAAAATGCAAGAGTAGGCATCATAGGCTATATGACGCGTTAATAAACAATTTAAACATTCATATTAACCCAGGTCTAGGCCTGAAAATGTTTGACAGGCGTTTAATGGGCGTTCGAACATTTTCAGGCAGTATAGTTGCGTTTGTGTTGCATTCGAATGCCTGTCTGAACACTAGAACTTCATTTACTCCGTTTCAGAGTTTTCAGATTCCGTTTTGGTCCCCTTTTTTTCTACGGACTCGTAACAGAATGTAGTCTTACATACATCCATAAATTGTGTTAATTGGGCTCTTATTTTTCTATACTAATCTAATTAGTACAATAAATCCAAGACATACATTGGTCTTCAAAACATGTTCCATAGTATGTTGTTAAGTTCTTCACGGAATAGGTTCGTAATGATTCCTTCGCGGCATCGGCTTTTCCAAGTTACAAATTAAGTTACAAAATGAACTTGTTACAAAGAAAATGAACTTACAACACTTGAAAGAATATGACCTTATGGTCTTACATTCCCAATACTAAAAATAAAAGCCGGAAAAATTAACAATCAACGCAATACATTCATCACGTGAATCAAAGTAAACATTTATCATATGAACATTAAAAAACATTCATCTCATGAATCTAATTGTGCCTACTCATCACAACATGCATTCTAATAATCTATATCACATATAAATTATTAAAACTTGAAACTTTAAAAGAGAATGGTTAAGAACACTTTTCAACCTTAAGCTCTCTGATACCAATTGTAGGAAATGACTTTCCTTAGCGCGGCGGAAGTTGCTTGTGGTGGCACCGGCTCTTGTAAGGATCTTTAAAATTTTCTTTGCCTTCTCCCTTTGTTGTAGTAGCCGAGATCAATCATTTGTTGTCTAACACTAGGATCAACCACTTGATCTTTCGAACTATGACTCGAAACCAACAAATCGAAGTGTAGGCTTCACTCACAAATATTAAACCTCTAAACTATTTATAGATTTTGGATGTCACAATGGTGTTTGGCTCTTTGGATTTTCAAATACTCTCACAACACTTGTGAATGCTTGAACTCTCTCTATTTTCTCTCTAATTCTTTCTTACAATAATTATGTGAATGAATGCAAAGTGTTAACCTTAGAAAGTGAGAGAAATGGTAGAGATTATATTCTTTTACACAAGCCAACTAACCTTATCATTAAGCATATAATGCTTTCTTGCAATGGCCAATATAAAAATATGAATGCCATACCAAAACATAAGAAATGATAAGCTTAAGACAATGACTTTGTCATTAAGCATCCAATGATTTCTTTCAATGGCAAACACATAAATGTGGAGGCCATACATATGATACCTTATCCTGGAATTTTTATTTATTTAAAATTTAATTCACCATTATCTTATCTTCTTCCCTACCTTTTTGTTACCCACTAACACACTAACTTGATAACCACCCAATAATTTCCTTTAGTATATAAGTAAAACTAACCCTAAGTATTCCCTTTAATGTGTGTGGTTACTGTGAATCATTAGAGAGTAAGACATACAAAATTTCCAGAAAATTATGAGCAAACAGAGAAAGGGAGTTGAACTAGTAGAGAGAGAAAACGCAGAAGAGAGAGAAAGTGTGGGTAGGAGAAAGAAAGGGTCGTTCAACATCTTTCGGCTATTATTTCTGATAAGTGACCACATCTGGAGAATCCTCTCGATAAGACTAATCTAACACCGTCAGATCGTCATAAAAAATCCACCGCACACGCGCCGCCACACTGTCGCTTCACGAACCCTACGCACCGTCGTGCGTGACCGACACCTCCCAGACCAAAATCTTCCCCTCGTTGAGATACGCGGGTTAGACACCTCGATTTCCCTATTCAGACCTTCGATTGTTGTGAAACGAGCCTATAACGAGAGTTAACATCGTTCGATCATTCGTCGGTAATCTTCGAGCATCTGCCATTACCACCACTGCCGTTGTGATCCTGGTGATGTCTACTGTCCGTGGACCACCTCGTTCTGAAGTTCTAAAGTCGTTGGAGCTCGGTACGTTATACTTTACAGTTTTAGGGGTATAATTATAATATTTTGAAAATTTTAGACTTATTCATAATTTGGCATGTTTAGGGACCTAAATGTGTAAATTCTGATTTTTTTTAGTAAGTAATAGGTGATAAATGAGAAGTTTGGGACTAAATTGATAATATTAGAGAGGATTGGGGTTAAATTATAAATTTAAAAAGTTTAGGGGTAAAATCATAATTTTAGTAAAATATAGGGACCTGATAGATATAGAGAGTTTTACGTGGATTGAGATAAGTACAAAACATGATGATTCCCTTAACATAAATGTTTGTTGATTGATGTTGATCTGTGGGTTACGTAATATAAATATATTTATATACATTGGAAAATTGATCGAAAAATCGATAGTATGAGAGCATAAATTGTAAATATAATTTTTGGGTATAAATTGTATGCTTGTATTATGAATCGAAGTATTTAAGAATCATGTGATTTTGAGATCAGTTGATGGATGAAATGTGATAGGATGTGTTTTATTGGATACTGTGTGAGATTATTGATTATGTTGCCGGATTTAGTATGATAATGGTCAGATATGCGAGATTATACAAGATTATGCGAGATTAGCAGAGGCGTGTGGTTCAATCTCCATTTTGCACAGTTATGCAGGATTATATGGTGGGAAACCTTAGGGGGTAAAAGAGGGACTCTATCAATGGTTTCAATCCATTATTATACCGAATTCAGATAGCAAACCTTATATATATATATATATATATATATATATATATATATATATATATATATATATATATATATATATATATATATATATATATTAACTATTGTTTTCATATATTCACTATTATATATATATATTTGTTAGTGATGTCATGTTGAGAGTATGAGTATTTTTACTTACTGAGCTCTTTAAGCTCACCGCCCATTTCCCAAACATCCCAGGTAGTTCGTCGGCGTAATTATAGCAGTATCAGTACCAGGATTTGACTCGTTTGCCATAGCTGTCAACTGGGTTGGTCCAGACATTTCTTTTGACTTTTGAGATAGGACATTTATGATAACTTTCATGTTTTCAGACACTTTTGGTGTAAACACTTATTGGGATTTATTTGATTACATTTTATGGAATATTATTCTTCTTTGAGAATTTATGGTTCAGTTGAATGACATGTAGGTGCTCGAGCTGAAGTGGTTCGCGGACCACTTTCTAGGGCCCCTCTAGGGAGGGGGTCGTGACAAATTTTGGTATAAGAGCGAAGGTTATAAATTCTGTAGACATATTACATTAGATAAGGGTATTAAAAAGGTAGTTTTGTGTCGATAGAAAAATGTCTAGACGTGGCTGTGGTACTAGTACTCAACCTTGGAGAATGTTAGTTTGATGATATGTGAGAATGTCGAGTATTAGTTTAAAGAGACCTCACACGTAGCCAGTAGATCCTGAGTTGGTTGTAGCTTCATCTATTGTGCCACCAATTATTGAGAGTAACAAAGGTTCTAGACCTATATCTCAAGTAGTTCCGACAGTCACCTCATTATTACTCCTGCAGTTGTACCTAACCCTATTCCTCCGGTTGTATCTAATATTACCTATGTCGCTCCTTCAGTTCCATCGACTGCCACAAATCTTGAAGATGTTTTGGGGAGGTTTATTGATGTTGTTGCACATATGGTTTCCAGAGGACCAGTGGCTAATGTACCTTCGAGCAACGGTGGTAGTGCGAGCAAGCTAGACTAGTTTCTTAATTTGAGGCCCCCTCAGTTTCATGATATAGCTAATCCCCTTACTTCAGAGAAATGGAAGAATTATATTGAGCATATATTTGGTATGTTAGACTTAACAGATCAAGAGAAGGTAAGGTTCGCTGCCTTTATGATGAAATGTGAGGCGGAGACTTGGGGGAAGTACACTGAGACTGTACTGACAGATAGACTGAGAGCACCATATTATTGGAGAGCTGATGGACTTATAAGACCTCAGTATATCACCTGGGATATGTTCAAGGAAGCCTTCAATGAGAATTACTTCTTTTATGCTTATCGTAGTGAGTAGCATCATCGGTTTGAGCATATGGTTCAGGGACCATCAGAGACAGTAATAGAGTATAAGAGCCGGATGATTTCCCTATCCCTGTACTACCCAGAGTTAATTCAGTGAGAAGAAGGCAAATGTGAGAAGTTCAAGGGCGGGCTGAGACAGGAGATTAGGTCACATATCTCAATTTTGGGGAAGCTGCCATATACAATACTAGTTGACAGAGCTATGATTGCATATAGTGACATCAGGGTCGAGAGGGAGAACAGAGCAGCCTTCCAAGATGATAGAAAGAGAGGGCGAGATGAGGTTTTTGATGGGAGACAGATAGACCTAATAGTAGACAATATTCTCCGCAGTTGAGATACAGTGGGGTACCACCTAGAGGCATATATAGTGCACCTCCTATAGGACAGTTCCGTATGGGTATGACTGACCATGTTCATAGTATAGGCACATTACCGTTTGTTGACCAGAGTGCAGCGAGTGTAACACTTCGATCGACTAACACACGCCCATGCTATAATTATGGTTAAGATGGTTATATCAGCACACAATACAAAAGAGCAAAGAGATGTTACGAATGTCTGTAGTTTGGATATTTGGTCAGAGATTGTTTCGCTGCTGATGGTTCTTGAGGAGCAGGAGGAGTAGCTACAACAAGACTTGGTCATTAATCAAATCGTTGTTTAAACATTAGATGGTCATTAATTCAAAGATTAATTAATTGGATTAGATTGATTGAATAACATGCTATGTGTGAATACTTGGATGTATGTATGAATAATGTATATAGGATGGATATTAGATGGGTGAGGGAAATTTTGGAAATTATTGTAATAAATTTAGAATTTATTAAATTGGACCTGCGTGTCCAGCCTATTACCTCTTTTCTCATTGTATTTCTCTTCTCACCTATTCCCCTCAATGTAAATGAGGTTTCTTTAGAAGTATTATGTATTGGGTAGAAGTATGAATAGTGCTAGCGGGAGAGAGGAAATGGAGAGATTTGTTCTAGGAATAATATGTTGTATATCCATCCGCATATCATTATTAATTTTATTACGCGCCTTATTATTTTTTTTTAGAATGTATGTTTAAGGGTGTATGATGAGACCTAATCAAAGATAATTAATTGGTTGCCAATTACGCGAAAAAACCATCAGCAAATATTAAGCATTTTCCTTCCATTGAATGATTCATTCTCAAGATCCAAGATTGGCACTGGTTTGTTGGCCAAAGTCAAGACCTTTGTCCATCGCGGATGTGTTTGAATCATGAAGGCTTTGTTCCATATCGCATGTCTTGGGTAAGTTATGATTTGTTGACCAATGTTAAGATCACTTCTTATTCATCGACATGGATTACGAAGCTTTCCAAATTCAATGGGTCCCGCTTAACTGGAATCGTTAAGCTTGTTGAGCCAAAGCCAAGGCTTAGTTGATTCAGAGGAAAAATGTTAGGAAAATATATTAGATATATTAGATATATTGGCATATATATTATATATATGTTTCGGACTTGGAGGTCCACTTACCGGATCTAGGAATTGGATGAGATCCAATTGATCTTAGAGATCTACTTAGTTAAATATCATACAGCTTGTTGGCCAAAGTCAAGGTTGTGTGTTATTTAACGGGATCCTAGCCCACTAGGAAACTAAGTTTCCCGAGTACTCAATAGAGGGTTAGAGGCTCACCGAAAATTAGTGGGAGGCAAGTATTAAATTTGTAATTTCGTTAGATACTTGCCAATACGCGCTCATTTCAATTTTCGTCATTAATTATTTAAATATAAATACATTAGTTGGACTAATATTCAATTGTTGTTTTAATAAAACAGTTGGACTGTATTCAAACTACTTCATTTATAGTTGATTATATAATTGAATTATAGTAATCAATATATTTCAATTTAATTGATCATTTATAGTTGATTATATAATTGGATTATAGTAATCAATATATCTGAATTTAACCAATCAAATTGTAATTAATTATATAGTTAGACTATAGTAATCATTACATTAGATTGTACCCGAAATCGTTGATTGGATAGTTGGACTATAACAATCAAGATAACTGAAAGATTAGCGCCAAAGAACATGATCCTAGGTGAAAATGTCTTTAACGGAATAATTTTCTAGATTGGGAATAGAACCTCAGGATAATCCTGGTAACCGAGAAGTTACTTTATTTGATAGAGTGATATCTCGGGCCTGAGCCCGGAGTTGAGCAAATAGTAGAGTATGAGTTTTGGAAAACTCATTATGATGATAACTCTAGTGCTCAACCCACTATGCTTGCCGCAAAGACTCATTAATTTCTTCTTCAGAACTAAGGATTAGATCCTCATAGTATGATATTGAAATTGAAGGATCTTCATAGATCTATACTTAGATCTTAAAAGTATTGATTGCAAAAGATAACTCTTGGAGAGTTAATGGCTATGCTAAAGGATACAGAGCCGGATCTTGCAAAAGGGCAAGAAGCGCAAGACGCATCTTACTTCAACATCCCAGAAGGTCAAGGCTTGACCGAAGGCTTCTAGGGATATGAAGAAAAAGGCAAAGGCAAAATCGTCACAGTCTTCTGGGAAGACAAAAGACATATCCTAAGATTTCTGCCTAAACTGTGGCAAACGGTGTCACTGGAAGTGTGATTGCCGTATGGACAAGGCATACATGAAGGAAGTGGAGGCGGGGCAAGGCTTCGGCTTCAGGGATGTTTGTTATAAACATGTTCACTACTGGTTTCAAAATTGGATTTTTGATACTAGGTGTGGTACATAAATATATGTACTGATTTGCAGAATCTGCTGTTTAGTAGGAGACTGGCTTCAGTTGAGATCGACCTGCGAATAAGAAACGGGACGAGAGTCGCTGTTTTAACCGTAGGAACCTAAGTTTTGGAACTGCCCTTTGGGCATGTACTTAAATTAGGAAACTGTTACAATGTATCTAGTTTGACTATAAACATTATCTCTATATCTAGTTTAACCCGTTGCGGATATACCTTTATATTCTAGAACACTAAGTGTTTTGTTTAAAAAGATGATATTGAGATAAACACATTAGATGTGAATAACAGTGACATCGAAATTGCCTAACTTAAACAAATGAAGTCATTAAAGCTCAATTCCCCCCAGGTTCGAGCAAAGCAACTTAAGATTCATTCATGAAATGTTAAAATTTGAAGAAAGAATGAGATAGCAGAGACATAATAAAGGGTAACCATAATATTTTATTGAGGAACATAACACATGCATAGAGAAGCAACGTGCATAGAGTTGGCAAACACCACCTCCACCCCTTGTTATTCAATTTATTTATTCATTCATTCTGAGATGGAAAATGGTGGAATTTCAACCAATACGGGGCTCCTGTATGACAATCCCTTTCTCGTTGACCACTATACGAACCCTATGCGTCCTGTAATCAAAAGCATTACAATGGACACTGAAATGATCAGGCGGACATATGTATGTATGAAGACAAGGATTAGCTTTCTCTATAATTGCAGCAGCTTCCTTCCCGTTATAACCAACCAGCTCTGGCCAGGATTCCTGTTCTGTAAAAATATTTTAAAATAATTATAAGAAAAGGGAAATTATATTCATAATTCATTTACTGAAATAATCGAGGATCCCTTAAACGGAGTTGAAATTAATTAATTTAAATATAACTGAATCTTACTTGGACAATGAGATCCAGACATGACTAGGTTTAGCCCATCTTGTACAAATTCTCTGAGTGCAGAGACGAAGTACTCATTGCCATCTGTACGAAGCAATGAAGCGTCATGACGAGCGGCCAAAGAAGGTTTCGAAGCCAAGGCAAAGAGAAAGAAGAAGAGTGCTAATGCTAGTACTGAACTCTTCATCGCTAATTAATTATTTGTTGTTGTTTCGAAGACTCTTTGTTGCGTGGAAATGAATTCAACAAGTGCTGACAATTTATAGAGCTTGCTAGAAGATAGCATGTTTGGTCACTGTGTGGTTGTGGCGCATCGATTATATTGTGCTCACGTGATTCATGCATGTCTTCATCCAATATGTATTAAAAAAATTAATGTGTTATCCAAAAAAAAAAATAATAATAATGTTGGAATACAAATGAGTAAAATAAGAATATAATTATGATACTTTAAGTTAATTAAAATGATTATAGAAAATTATGAATACTTATGAAATTTATTAGGTTCCATTACAAGAAAATGTTGGATTACCGATTGATATAATCGATCGAAAATATTTTATCGATAAAAACCGTTAAATACCGACCGTTTAAAGATTAAGAAATTTTCTAACCAAATACCGACCGATAAATTACGGATAGACTAATTCGTCGGTATTCCATCAGAAAAAGACGAGTTGAGCACAAACTTAGCCTCAAGAAATGGCGCTAAGCTTTTAATGACGTCTTACCAACCGTTTTTTTAGCCGGTAAACAAAATTCTTTTACCGATTAACGAGATAGGTCGGTATTATGTCAAATTTACTAACCGATTACTTATTGATTGGTAAGTGTGAAATAATTTTAATAAAAATTATTAAAAATTGGATATTTACTGACTAAATATTAGATCGGGGGAATTTCCCGACGGGGCTTGTAGGAAAGGCAAAATTGCAATTCAAAAACTAGCTTCTCAATTCATAAGCCTAAGGGGGACTTGTATAAACGACAGTCTAAAAGAACGCAATTAAAGTGCTTGAAGGAAGATGAAGCTAAGAGGGAAATGGAGAAAGTCCATGCAAGGGTATGTGGGCCACACTTGAGCGGACTTAATATATCAAGAAAGATTGTACGATAAAGGTTTTACTGGTTGACTACCAAAAGCTGAATCATTGTAAGATTGTTTGCCGGATAGAGTGAACTGCAGAGACTTCGCATGACATAGTTTTAGGATTTGGATTCCAGATTTCAAGGTTTCAGTGTTGATTTCTCATTCTTATTCTTTTTCATTTCTTGTTAATTTTTATTGTTGTTAGCCCCCTTGTGAATGTATTGGGCACTAATTTATAGTGATCAGGCTGGAGTTGAAAAGGGAAGGGGAAATCAAATCTTCTTATTCTTTTTCATTTCTTGTTAATTTTTCTCTAGTGATTGCCAATCAGTAGTGTTAGCTACAACTCAATCTATGTCTGGCCGAATATTTATTTCAAATATATGTCTAGCTGGACATCAATTAAGTCCGTGATTTCAGTAATTGAAAATCTGCACACTAAATGATGCTAAAGGGTAATGAGATTGTCGGTGGTTTAAGAGTTGAATTTTATATTAAATTTTTCTACCATTTAGCGTCAAATTTGAATTTCGACGCTAAAAGGTAAAGCTTTGTAACCTTTACCGTCGAATCCTATTTTTGACGCTAAAAGGTTGAACCTTAGCATCGAGCTAGTTATTCGACGCTAAATGATAGAGCCTTTAGCGTCGAAATTTAAATTCAACGCTAAAGGGTAGAAAAAAACAAATATAAAAATTAAACCCTAAACCACAGACAATCATATTACCTTTTAGCATCAAAATAAAAATCTTGACACTAAAATTGTAATATTAATGTCAAACTATTGAATTCGACATTAATGTGTTGTTACAACACATAACCACCGACACTAGTGTCGGTGATCCTTTGGTGTCGAACAAATTATTTGACGTTAACAGTTTATCATTTACCATCAAAATTTTCTTATTTGACGTTAAATGGTTGTTATAACCCCAAAACCACAAGCACTCCTCATTCTTCTTTCTCCTCTTTCTATTCTCTACAATTTTTCTCAAATGTTTTCTACAAATCATAAAAAAAAAACCCCAATTTTTCACAAGGTAACTTTTTCCCTATTTTATAAAACCATAACTCTTTATTTTTATTTATATTTGAATCACTCTCACTTAATTTAAGTTTAATCCCTCTAAAAAAATTATGTTTCTAATTTTTTATAATTATATTTATTATATACATTTTTTTAGTGTTGGATAATTATGACCCATAACATCACTATTTGTACAGATCATGGTGATTGTTGTACAAATTAACTATGTGACAAAGGAAATTGCTCTTTTATCATTTGTAATTGGATTACCAAGATATATAATGATATAAGTCCTTATGATTAGTTCCGGATTGAGATGATATGAGACAATATCAATCCATAAAGGTTTAATCATTAAACATCCATAGTCATAGTATTATCGAAACTGGACATCGGTAATGCGGAATAGACTAGTATTGCACTTGTGCACGTTGTGAGGGCATAACGACATAGTTCTCATATATTTAAGTATTGGATACTTATGCAAGTGTGATAGGAAGTTGTGTTTTACCGATGATACGGAAAACAGCTTCAGTGTTTTGTTAAGAAAGAATTAAAACACACTTGGGCACTCACAAATAATAAGAAGATTGAGTGAGTTGAATACCCAAGTGTTCTAAGCTCACTAAATTTAATGAAGATGTGTGTGAGCTTGTATGAGTGTTTAAGTGTATGAAGGTTTAAGACACTCTTGTATTTTCCTTAGAAAATGTATGAAGGTTGTGTATTAAGTCTCTCTAGGTTTCTTACTTGGGGCAAATGAGTTGGGGTCCTATTTATAATAAAATGCAAAGTATTCCCCAACTTACGGCGAGCAAACCGGCGAGGAGACCGGCATGCCGGTCTAGGTTTGCAACGGCTCCTAACGGCTATATAACGTTCAAAAAACTATTCGTTAGACCGGCGAGGAGCTCCCTGGTTCCAGAGAGCATGATTTTCTCAGCCAAAACCGGCAGGAAGACCGGCGAGAAAACCGGCATGGGAACCGGCATGGAGCTCCCTGGTTTCAGTATGTGCATGACCAGTCAAGACTGACGACACTTGGTATTTTGGTCATAACTTTCTCTAGAAAATTCCAAATCATGATCCGTAAATTTATACATAAACTAGACACATAGATCTAGCTTATGTAAACAATTCAGCTCCAAAAACATTAAGATGAGTTTTATGGAATTTTTCTAATGTGACATGTATGCAGAAAACGCACATCTGAACATGTTGTAGTAAAATGGCTCTAGAAATATTTCTATACATCGGAATTGTGTTCCGTTTGAACCATAGCAAACTAGAGATACATATCTATCTAATGGTATATTATTTTAAGTTTAATTCAACCATTTGATAGTTTTTAGAAGATCATTTACCAATGCACTTGTGCATGAAGTTCATTTTGGTGAAAATAAAATGCAAATGATTCTTTTAGCATTCTAAGCCATTTTAAATGCAAGTGATGCAAAATGTATGATTCCTAAGAGCTTTGAAACATTTGAATAAACTCACTTATAATTATATTAAGCACTTAATCATTTTCTTCGTTTTTCCGCTAGTCTTCACATTCTCGCTCTTCACCCCATATGCTTCGACACTTTTTGTATTACTTCGTGTTCGTACGTCGAAGACTTCTTTCATGTTGACATCATCAAAATCCATTTATGCGACCAAATTGCCAACAAATGTAGGTCGGTAATTATCGACCGATGATAAGTCGGTCGATAAAATTAGACACCTAATAATAATTGAGCGCCAAGATATGATGTCAAAACTAATGTTTTATCGAGAGTTAAAGGAAGCGAATCAATGAGTTTACATGACATTTTTATTTTCATCCCTTTGCTGCAACGGACTAACGAAAGAACAAAAATATAGCTTCTCACTTGTTAGTTCCATTTTTATTGGCAATGTCCGTAACAAAACAAGTTCAATTGAGTTGTAATGAGTCTTGAAGATCTTGGAGCAATTGGACAAGTATTTGGACAAAATCTGATGGAGTTGTCCGTGCGATGTTTACTCTTTTGAATATTCTAGAATATTTAGAGATCAAATTGACATGAGGTCAGTTGCATTGGAAACTAGACTCGAATACGATCGCGTACATATAAAGAACTCATGATTTGGCCAAGAGACGAGAAAGTTACAAGCGTTTAAATTTGCCCCTGAAAACCAGTCCGCGTTCCGCGTTCGTGTTGCGTTCGTAAATAAGTTCGAACGTTTTTGAGGCAGAAACTTTGCGTTTGAGTTGCGTTTGAAGTGCGTTCGAACGGCCCTGCGTAAGTAGGTTTTCTTAGACATGTTTTTAAGCCAAAATAACACTTGGAAACCCTTTTCCTTTGCCCTACCTATATAAACAAACATTGAGCCACCTTCCCCAATGGTTGAAACACAAATCCTTTGAGCCAAAATCCTTCAAAGCTTTCAACCTTATTTGATTCCACCATTGAAGACTTTTTATCTTCTTGTCTTCTTCATTAATGGTGAGATTCCATCTTTGTTAAACCTTCAACACAACCTAACCCAAAATCCTTAATCCTTTAGAGTTCTTTAGGATGAGTTTTGGTAGTCGGAGTTCCGGCCTCATTGGTGATATAATCTACTCAGAGACTTCAGAGGTTCTGAAGAAAACCGTGGGTCGCGGGCTTGAGGAGTTGCCTTGAGTTCTTGCAGTATTGAGGTACTTGAGTCGGTGGAGTTGCCACCATAGGTCTTGACCATCGCTGTAAGTTTTTCTCTATATAGTGGATTCGGGTGGTAGCCTATACCCGGAGTGGTTTTTTACTCGGAAGAGTTTTCCACTTCGTCACCAAAATTATTGTGTTGAATTTTGTGTGATTGGTTTATTTTCCGCAATTTGTATTTCGCTTTAATTAATATTGTGGATTTTATTATTGTTGGTTGATTTGGTAATTGCCTGTTTCTATTCCATAGTAGCAGTAACAGGACTTGTCCTGCTTATTGTTTGTAATTCCGCATAGGGTCAGAACTTTGGATAACCCTGAATTTTCATCACTGATTCTCCAAAATTTATTATATCCGAAGATCAAATGATGGAGAACAATGAATATTGAGATATTTTTGTTGCGAGATAAAATATATTGGAATCTGTTCTCATTATATTTAGGCCGTTGAATTTTATTCAAACAATTCAGATTTAGAGCTATTTTTTTCTTATTTAACACGTGATCTGGGAGCCCCTGAACCGAATTACCTCTTTGTTTATGTATCAAAAATTCGAATTTTTTGCCAAACAGCAACATATTCTTAGAGGGTGTGTCGGCAAGTGTAATTCCATCAGTATATATTATTGTCAAATCAGTATGACATTCTCTCTCTTCTTTCTTTCATAGTATGTATGATTTTCACTGAAATATAAAGGTCACCCATATGTTATACGGTTGTAACGTGGAAATATATTTTGGCTTGATATTATTTCTTATAAATTTATGAGTCGAAATCATTCTTAAAAATATGTGTATAAAGAAAGCATGTCTAAAAATTAATAAAACACATATTGACGGTTGTTTTTCGTTTTAGGGGTAATTCAGGAAAATCACTCGAACAAATCTCTCTCAACTGTGAATTTGTGCGGTTTGTTGAGATCCAAATGTAAATTTGGCAAAAGATAGAAACAATATACAAGACAAATGGTTTAATGTGGATCGGCAGAATGGATCCAACCTAAATCCACTAGTTGCTAAGCCATTATTGCCTAGACTCTCTTTCCCAATTACCCTACAGATAATAGCTCAACCGCCAGACACATCTACTATCTCCCATCTGAACTTCATTAAATTGCCCATTCTTGGTAACTGTTACACGCTTTTCCCATGTGCTAGCCTGTATTCCAACCACTCCTATGTCCTTGCGTGTGTCAGTGGAAAAGCTTACAACCCTGTTCCGTCCCGTCAGCCGCTAGCTATTTCTATCTCATCAATCATTGAGAAGCCTAAACCACCATCTAAGAGTATAAAGCAGTATCCCCGACCCATATCCTCAGGTCGGTATGCCGAAACAAACGAAGCCCTAATTGGCTCTACCAGAAGGCCGGGTCGGTAGAAAAGCCTTCACTTCCCCCACATTCTCTTCTAAAAATTCAAGCCTGCATTGAGCCCTTTTTCATATAGAAATATTGAGAAATAGCTTCCCTCGATGACAATTCGAACTGTTATGAATCTCTTCTAACTTGTATCTTCTAGTGATCAGGAAGATGTATGTGACCGTATTTCAGTTGATTCCCCATATTCCTCGGGTCGGTATCCAAATGTAGCCGAATCTAATCCACTGGTCGGGTCAGGCACCCCCGTGCCCAGAGTCTTATCCTTGTAAAGATCTTGTGCCCCATCTTGGCAAAGTGAAACCTCTTAAATACCCTTCTTCATATTTCGACTCTTCTCGGGTCTGAAAATCACCATCAACACATGTTAATCACATACTTAACAAATTGACCACAACATCATGAACCATATTGTTAAGATTACTTATTTCTATTATTTTAGAAATAAACTCAATTAACTCTTTCATTTTTGCCAAGCTCACTTCTACTAAACCATTTGGAATTTCAATGAATTTAAGTGGGTTTTGGCAGCATTATTAATTATTTTTAACAGTTATCTAATTATTGAAATATAAGTTGTATTTCTCTGTGGAAAATGCCAAAATGAAGTTGTTTCATTGGATAAGAAACAAGGATTTTTGTGGTAAATATAAGAAAACTCGTGATTTCTGATTTAATCACGAGTTTCTTATGGTGAATCGTGATGTGCTCTTTTTGGCAATATCTTATTTTTTGTACTTTTTGTATGATTCATCAGATTATTATATTTGTCAAAGCTCTATCGTCAAAATGCAATTGATACGTCTTTCTACTTCTTACTTTTATTATTATTATTTTTAAATTTTGTTGGGTAAGAAAAATTTGTCGGTCTATTTAATATTGTAAAAAATGCATTAAATTTTACTTTAAACAATTACAAAAACTTCTGTTGGTGATTTTTAATGAAACGATCAATGCATACAAATATTATTATGTAGATGAGCAACGTACATAAATTACATTAATGAATCACTATAAATATCATTTAAATCATTAGGCATGTGTAATTCACATTGATTGTGCCATGTCACAAGACTTTTATGTCAAAAATGCACTGGAAACTAATCTTTAAAAACCAATTTATAAGAAGATGGTGTATAAGAATTAATAAACATTATGTTAATTTCATTTTTGTTAATAATGTATGTAACAAAATAAGTTCAATTGAGTTGTAATGAATTTTGAAGATCTCGGAGTAATTGGACTGACATTTGGCAGACTATGCATGAAGATATCAGATATGTGTTATTGATGTGTTCGTAGTTACGTTCGAACGAGTGGCGTTCGTGTTTGGGTTCGAACGAAACTTGACATTAGGTTCCCGTGCGTAGTGCATTCATCTTCCCGTGCGAACGAAACATTCCAATGTGTTTGCGTTCAAGATTGCGTTCAAATGAGTTTACGGAATAGTGCGCGTTCGACTTGCGTTCGATGGGCGTTGGAATAAAATTAAGGGACTGGGTTATTTTGGACTCATTTTTGAGCTAGTTTTGCACAAGGAAAACCCTATCTCCGTCCTACCTGTATAAACAAACATAGAGCCACCTTACCAGGGATTGGAAACATGAGCTACAACTTTATTTATTTTCAACCTTCTTGACAATTCACCAAGAAGACTTCTTTGGTTTCCTTGTCTTCTTTCTTTTGGTGAGATTGATCTTTGAGTTACCATCAACACAGAAACACAACCCTAACCCAATTTCCTAAGACTTCAAAGTGATTTTAGAGGAGGATTGGTAGTCGGAGTTCCGACGTTGCGAGTTCGCATGATTGATCCACTCAGAGACTTCAGAGGTTCTAAAGAAGACCGCTTAGGGCAGGTTTGGGGAGTTCTTCGAGTTATTACAATCTAAAGGTATTTGAGTCGGTAGAATTGTTGCTATAGGGTTATACCGTCGTTGTAAGTTTTTCTTGTAGGAAACGACTTTCCTTAGCGTGGCAGAAGTTACTTGTGGTGGCACCGGCTCCGGTATGGATCTTTAAAATTTTCGTTACCTTCTCCTTTTGATATAGTAGCCGAGATCAATCATTTGGTGTCCAACGCTTGGATCAACCACTCGATCTTTCGAACTATGACTCGAAACCAACAAACTGAAGTGTGGACTTCACTCATGAAGATCAAAACTCTAAACTATTTAGAGAATTAAGATGTCACAATGGTGTTTGGCTTTCAGAATTTCAAACACTCTCACAACACTTATGAATGTTTGAACTCTCTATATTTTCTCTCAAATCTTTCTCACAACAATTGTGTGGATGTTTGCAAAATATTAACCTTATGAAGTGAGAGAAATGATAGAGATTATATTCTCTTACACAAGCCAACTAACCTTGTCATTAAGCATCTAATGCTTTCTTGCAATGGTCAATAGAAAAATGTGAAGGCCATACCAAAGCATAAGAAATGTTAAGCTAAAGACAATGGCTTTGTCATTAAGCATTCAATGCTTTCTTTCAATGGCAAACACATAAATGTGGAGGCCATACCAAAGAATAAAATGCATTAGCTAATGATAAAACTAGTAGGTGTATCCAAGCCACCTAATAGACATAATTACTTGGATGACATGGTAAGCCATATGGCTTTGTCTCCATTGGTAAATAAAAATCAATATCTTAATAATGATTTACTTACCTCAATTATGTTGTAATTATCTCATAATTATTACTAAATTGATTATCTCATAATCAAGACTTGATTATGTCATAATCAAAGAATTCTAGAAAACATTAAGTTAAACTAATTTAACATAGTTTTCATTTGTGACAATAAATATTATTAATCTCATTAATAATATATAAATAAATATAATATGAGCATATATTTAGACAATCTAATTATATTAGGTTTGTTACAGTTAATCGAGCTAGCACGAAAACTAATAATAATTAAAATTAAAAATACAATGTGTAATTTAAGCTTATAATTTACAACTTAATTCATGAACATAAAACATGTTCTTAAATTATAAAACATGAAGTATATACGTAGATCGTAAACATGAATATTACATTGAATTCATAAATACAAAACATATACGTAAAGCTATACTTAAATCTCATACTTAAACATGTTTATAAAACATAAACTTAAAACGTATAATCAAAACATACGCATAACCCATTTTATGACGATCGATTAAAATTGAAACTTAGGTAATAAACTTGATCTCATGACATAATTATATTACGCAACAACAATCGATCATGAATTTAGTCATCACCATGCATATTCCAACTATCCATACATTATCCATCTCTCATAATCATTATCATTATTAACATACTTAAACACGTTATCAATACTACGTGACCATGCACTTATTAACACTAATAATGTGATATATGAATTTGCTTATCTAAAGAAATGATATTTATAATTTTATAATACTATTAATACACTCGTGTAGCGTTTAAGACTCCATTTTTTTTTCTTTTGCTTCATTAATTAATTTATTCAAACATTGCACCCACTTCACCTCATGGATTTAAATCCGTGACTAGCTTACAAAACCAAACATTTCTGTAATATTTCTTTGTTTTTTTTTTTTGTTCACCTTATGGAAGATCTGTTGTGGATTAAATGGGTCAATCTAGCATTAGATAGAGCTCCATGATATTTTCTGTGGCGTTTGCACAATTTAAAAAATTTATTAGTTTTTCCTTATACAATACTGTATATATGCTAATGTAAAAGTTTTGCATTCAGTAAGTATATTATGTTGCTCTGCTTTTAATTAGGAATTTATTTTCACTGATACTGTGTCGAGGTGTGATGAATAGATCGATCTAGTAATTTTTTCTGTTACTAATTAAGTAATTTTAGATCCGAGTGTATATTATGGAAAATATATAATGCATATATTATTTTATATTATTAAATATTTTGAGTATGAGGATATCCTAAATAATAAATATTGTATTCTAACTTATATGAAATTTTATTTTGCATCATTTGTGTACCTTATTTCCCCACACACAATCAATCATAAGGTTTGTGCCTCAAATCAGGGTTAAAATAATATAATTATAGTTAAAGCAACACAGTCAAACCATATTTCATGTTTGACCATTTACTATTATAGATTTTATATTATAACGTAATTGTAACTTTCTCATCCATTGGTCAAATCATGCGTTCTTTATATGTACGCGATCGTCTTCGAGTCTACTTTCCAATACAACTGACCTCATATCAATTGGAGCTTTAAATCTTCTTAAATATTCAAAAGAATGAATATTACCCTGATATCTCCAGTTTTCTTGACAATGTCCGTAACAAAACATGTTCAATTGAGTTGAAATGAGTCTTGAAGATCTCGGAGCAATTAAATAAGTATTTGAACAACATCATATGAAGATATTGTTGAAGACAGCAAATGATCAAATCATGCACCGAAAGCATGATTTGATCTTTGCCAGCCATGCCAGCCATTGGCAATGTTGACAGCTCCCCAAACCGCGTGTTACTGTAGCACGCGGTTTGGCATTATAAAAGGGAGCTTCTGAGTTCATCCTAAGCATCCCTAAATGTGTGAAAGTGTAGTGAGAGTGATTGGTGAGAGTTTTTTGTAAAGCTTGTATTGGAAGCTTTGTAATTCTTTTGTGGATATATAAAAGAAGAGTTTTCTCTCAAATTATCCTCTATTATTGTGTGTTTATTCACAACAAGTGGTATCAGAGCTACGGTTCCACGGAGGGATCCCGAAATTCGGAAACGAAGTTTCGGTTCGGAAAATCGATTCCGACCAAAGTTGTCAAAAATCGATTTTGAGCATATCATCGGACTTTTCACGGAGAGACGAGCACGGTGGTATTTTCCGGCGATCGATCGGAGGTCCAGAGACGCCGCACGCGCCAGACAGAGTGTTGCTCACGCGCTCCACGCGCACACACGCTCCCGCACGCGCCAACCTGAGGAAGAAGACGACCGCCACGTCAGCGGTCCAGTCAGCGCCACGTCAGCGCATAGTCAGCACACAGTCAGCGCCACGTCAGCGCACAGTCAGCAGCCCAGTCATCCGCCACGTCAGCGCACAGTCAGCGCCCAGTCAGCGCCACGTCAGCGCACAGTCAGCAGTCCAGTCAGCTGCCACGTCAGCGGTGCCTGGTAAATTTCAGATAGGTCCCTGAACTTTCTGAAAATTACAGTTTAGCCTTTATACTTTCAGATATTTACAATTTAGTCCCTGAACCTTTTGTAAATTGCAATTTAGTCCCTGAAATTTTCCGTAATTTCACTTTGGCCCCTGAACTTTCGGAAATTGCACTTTGACCCCTGTAATTTCTGGAATTTGCTATTTGGTCCATGTGTCGGATTTTGACAAACGAAGTGTCATTTCCACCATTTTCGACCGTTCCGGACGCAACGGTGAGGTCCGTTTTTTGAAATTCTGCCTAGAATTTTTGTGATGGAAGGGGGCAACGGAAAAATGATTTTGTTAACCAGTACAAACTATTTCACATGGAGAGGAAGGATGAAAGACCTTCTGTATGTGAAGGACTATGATGGACCGATATTTCTGGAGAGAAACCAGAAGGAATGACCGATGGAAAGTGGGCTAATCTTCACCAGAAAACATGCAGTACTATTCGTCAGTGGATCGACGATAGTATCGTCAACCATGTCAGTGAAGATGTAAATGCACGTACCTTATGGGGAAAGCTGGAGGAGCTTTTCCGAGCAAAGACTGGCAACAACAAGCTGTACTACATCAAGAAGATGATGGGTTTGAAATACCAGGAGGGTACAGCTGTGGCGGATCATATCAATGACTTCCTCGGAACCATGAAGGAATTGTCTGGATTGGGCATAGACTTCGGAGATGAGGTAAATGGTTTAATACTCCTTAATACGTTACCAGAATCTTGGGAAACGTTCAGATCTACGGTGATCAATTCAGCCGCAGATGGGAAAGTCACTATGGAGATGGCAAAGACCAGGATCTTCGAGGAAGAAAAGAGGACGAGAATGCAGGAGTCAGCATCAGCCTCAACCTCAGAAGCTCTAGTGACAGAAAAGAACACCAGAAGGGGGAGGAGTAAAAGCCGAGGCCCAGGGAGATCAGACAAGAACCGAGGTAAGTCAAGAACTAGAGATATTGAGTGCTATCACTGCAAGAAGAAAGGCCATATGAAGAGGGACTGTTACAAGTTGAAGAACGAGCAGTCCAGGAGAGATGGTGACTCTAATCAAGAAAGAGTTGCTACTACCACCGAGAAAACCTCCAAAGACTTCTGCATAATGTATGAAGAAGCTGTTGTGAATCTTGCCAGCCACGAGACCAGTTGGGTGATAGATAGTGGCGCATCCATACACGCCACATCTCGCAGAGACTTCTTTTCATCTTACACACCAGGGGACTACGGTGCTGTAAGGATGGGGAATGACAGACAGTCCAAAGCCGTCGGTATTGGAGACATCTGCCTTGAAACAGAGAACGGGACAAGGCTAGTGTTGAAGGGAGTCAAGCACATCCCAGATATCCGGTTAAACCTGATCTCAACAGGCAAGCTGGATGATGAAGGTTTCTGCAGTACCTTTAGTGACGGATGCTGGAAGCTCACTAAAGGATCGATGGTCGTGGCACGAGGTAAGAAATATTCAACTTTGTATTTGATGCATGCTAAGCTTTCAAATAGTAGCATAAATACAGTCAACAGTAATGAGGCAGCCGAGCTGTGGCATAAAAAGCTCGGTCACATGAGCCAAACAGGGATGGAGATACTACGCAGGCGGAATGTTCTTCCGGAGCTGAAGAACTCACACTTACGGAAGTGTGAACACTGCATGGCTGGAAAGCAGAACAGAGTATCCTTCCAAAGCTCCCCGCCTCAACGGAAACGGAGGTACTAGATCTCATACATTCAGATGTATGTGGTCCGATGCAGATACGAACACTCGGAGGGTCACTGTATTTTGTGACATTTATTGATGATCATTCAAGGAAGATCTGGGCATACACCTTGAAGAGAAAAGATCAAGTGCTGGGAGTGTTCAAGGAGTTTCATGCTTTGGTGGAGAGAGAAACCGGCAAGAAACTGAAGTGCATCAGAACAGATAACGGTGGAGAATACAGAGGTCCGTTTGATCAGTACTGCAAGACGCAAGGAATCCGACATCAAACGACACCTCCGAAGACACCTCAGCTGAATGGCCTAGCTGAGAGGATGAACAGAACCTTGTGCGAGAGGATCAGAAGCTTGCTGTCACAAGCCAAGCTGCCGAAGACATTTTGGGGAGATGCACTCATCACAGCAGTTCATGTTTTGAACATGTCCCCAGCGGTCGCACTGAAAGGTAATGTTCCTAACCAAGCTTGGACAGGTAAAGAAGTGTCGTACGAGCACTTACATGTCTTTGGGTGCAAAGCATTTGTACACATCCCAAAGGACGAGAGATCCAAGCTTGATGCAAAGACGCGACAGTGTGTCTTTATTGGCTATGGTCAGGATGATTTCGGCTACAAACTGTATGATCCTGTGGAGAAGAAGATCGTCAGAAGCCGAGATGTTGTCTTTGTTGAAGACCAGACCATAGAAGATATCAGAAAGTAGATGAAGACAATGCCCCAGCAATACAGAAATGTGAATCCAGAACCTCAGACACCGGTGCCAGTTCGAGTTGAAGATGAGGTTCCCAGACATGAGGGTATAGGTGATGAAGCTCCCAGAGATGATGATCATGATCAACCACCAGTACCAGAAGTTCCACCAACAGTTCCACAGAGAAGGTCTGACAGAGAGAGGCGACCTTCAAACAAATACTCTGCATATGAGTATGTGCTGCTTACTGACGGGGGAGAACCCGAGAGCTACCAGGAGGCTGTGGAAACAGAGGACAGAGAAAAGTGGGAGGAAGCCATGCAAGATGAGATGAAATCTTTGCATGACAATCACACTTTTGAGTTGGTGAAATTGCCAAGAGGCAAACGGGCTTTGAAGAACAAATGGGTGTACAGAGTGAAGCAACATGAGCATGCTTCACAACCCCGGTACAAAGCCAGACTAGTTGTCAAGGGATTCAATCAGAGGAAAGGCATTGACTTTGATGAAATCTTCTCTCCAGTTGTGAAGATGTCATCCATCAGAGTGGTACTCAGCTTAGCAGCAAGCCTCGACCTGGAAGTTGAGCAGATGGATGTCAAGACCGCATTTCTTCACGGAGATCTGGAAGAAGAAATTTACATGGAGCAACCAGAAGGCTTCAGAGTCAGCGGGAAAGAGGACTATGTGTGCAGGCTCAGGAAAAGCCTCTACGGTTTGAAACAGGCACCGAGACAGTGGTACGTGAAGTTTGAGTCAGTTATGGGGGAGCAGGGATACAAGAAGACCACTTCAGACCATTGTGTATTCGTTCAGAAGTTTTCTGACGATGACTTTATCATCTTACTGTTGTATGTAGATGATATGTTGATAGTTGGCCGGAATCAATCGAGGATTGATAATTTGAAGCAGCAACTGAGTAAGTCTTTTGAGATGAAAGACTTGGGGCCAGCTAAGCAGATTCTTGGCATCAGGATCGGACGTGATCGGAAAGCCAGGAAGTTATACTTGTCACAGGAGGAGTACATCGAGAAGTACTTCAGAGATTCCAGATGGACAAGGCTAAAGCGGTTAGCACTCCTCTTGCTACCCACTTTAGATTGAGTACGCAGCAGAGTCCCTCTACTGAGACAGGGAAGGAGGAAATGAAACATGTTCCATACACCTCAGCAGTGGGAAGTCTTATGTATGCCATGGTGTGCACGAGGCCAGACTTAGCACACGCAGTTGGATTGGTCAGCCGGTTTATGTCAAACCCAGGATGGGAACATTGGAATGCTGTCAAATGGATTATGCGGTATCTTCGAGGCACTTCCAAGATGAGGTTATGTTTTGGAAGCAGCGACAAGCCAGTGTTGATGGGCTACACCGATTCAGATATGGCAGGAGATGTGGATACCCGAAAGTCTACTTCGGGGTATCTGATTACTCTCTCAGGAGGAGCTGTGGCATGGCAGTCTAGGTTGCAGAGATGTGTTGCACTTTCTACAACAGAGGCGGAATTCATTGCAGCGACGGAAGCTTGCAAGGAATTGCTGTGGATGAAGACATTCGTCCAGGAATTGGGTTTCAAGCAGGAGAAGTATATTTTATACTGCGATAGCCAGAGCGCTATCTATCTCGGTAAAAATTCCACATTTCATTCGAGGTCAAAACATATCGATGTGAGGTATCACTGGATACGGGACATCCTGAGCTCAAGGCTGTTAGAACTCAGGAAAATTCACACCGACGACAACGGTGCCGATATGTTCACGAAGGTTTTACCGAATGAGAAGCTTGAAATCTGTCGTGCCATAGCCGGGATGACAAAACTCTCCACATAGTCAGAGTGGGGAGATTCAGAGAACTACGATTGGCTTGATCCCAACTCAGGGTACGTAGGCAGTCATTCAGATGCAGCCAGGGGAGGATCCTTTGGAGGATCCGGATTTGGAAGATTAATGGTCGGCTCAGATTTTTTTTGGAGCAAATCTTCACCGAGGGGGAGATTTGTTGAAGACAGCAAATGATCAAATCATGCACCGAAAGCATGATTTGATCTTTGCCAGCCATGCCAGCCATTGGCAATTGTTGACAGCTCCCCAAACCGCGTGTTACTGTAGCACGCGGTTTGGCATTATAAAAGGGAGCTTCTGAGTTCATTCCTAAGCATCCCTAAATGTGTGAAAGTGTAGTGAGAGTGATTGGTGAGAGTTTTTTGTAAAGCTTGTATTGGAAGCTTTGTAATTCTTTTGTGGATATATAAAAGAAGAGTTTTCTCTCAAATTATCCTCTATTATTGTGTGTTTATTCACAACAGATATCATAGCGATATTTATTCTTTTGAATATTTCATTAGCTTTAGAGCTCCAATTGACATGAAATCATTTGCATTGGAAAGTAGACTGGAAGACGATCGCGTACATATAAAGAAAGCATGATTTGGACAAGGGACGCGAAATTTACAAGCGTTTTAAGTTGCACCTGAAAATCAGTTAGCGATATGCGTTTGAGTTGCATTCGTATTTGCGTTCGAATATTTAGAGGCAGAAACTTTATGTTTGAGTTGCGTTTGAAGTGCTTCGAAAACCCGTGCGTAAGTAGGATATTTTGGACGTGTTTTTAAGCCAAAATAGCACTAGGAAATCCTTTCATTTGCCCTACCTATATAAATAAACATTGAGCCACCTTCAAAAGGGTTGAAAACATATTATCTTGAACCAAATACATTCGTAACTTTCAACCTTATTGAATTCGCCCTTACTACTATAGATTTTATATTACAACGTACTCAAGTTTGCAGACCTTACATTATAATCCTTATTCCTGGTGGCTTTATTAATATTATGTTATAGCTTATTCAAGCTTATGATTGATCGAATAAGACCTCATAATCAAATCTTAGTTTCACCATTAATTTTAGTGGTATTCTATTGTAAAGATCAATGTTATTAGAAGTTTAATTATGTTGAAGAGATTATTAAATAGATGAATTTGGAATTTATGCTTATCTTTCTATAATTTACTGCCACACTTGTGTTTAAATAGAAGATAAATTTCTAATATATATATAAAATATAATCTTATAACTACTGATTACAATTTTAAAAAAGCTCAATTCAACTTTGAATGCTGGTCCAAATCAAATAAAATAAACATTTTTAAAAGGTAAGTGGGTGAACAATTAATTCAATTATGTCCTTAACAAATGAGATAGCAGAGACATAATAAAGGGTAACCGTAATATTTTATTGAGGAACATAACACATGCATAGTGAAGCAATGTGCATAGAGTTGGCAAACACCACCTCCACCACTTGTTTCAATTCATTTATTCATTCATTCTGAGATGGAAAATGGTGGAATTTCAACCAATACGGGGCTCCTGCATGACAATCCCTTTCTCGTTGACCACTATACGAACCCTATTCGTCTTGTAATCAAAAGCATTACAATTGACACTGAACTGATCAGGCGGACATATGTATGTACGAAGACAAGGATTTTCTTTCTCTATAATTGCAGCAGCTACTTCCCGTTATAACCAACCAGCTCTGGCCATGATTTCCTTTCTGTAAAAATATTTCAAAATAGTTGTAAGAAAAGGGAAATTGTTCATAATTCATTTACCGAAAAATCGAGGATCCCTTAAACGGAGTTGAAATTAATTAATTTAAATATAACTGAATCTTACTTGGACAAAGAGATCCAGACATGACTAGGTTTAGCCCATCTTGTACAAATTCTCTGAGTGCAGAGACGAAGTACTCATTGCCATCTGTACGAAGCAATGAAGCGTCATGACGAGCGGCCAAAGAAGGTTTCGAAGCCAAGGCAAAGAGAAAGAAGAAGAGTGCTAATGCTAGTACTGAACTCTTCATCGCTAATTAATTATTTGTTGTTGTTTCGAAGACTCTTTGTTGCGTGGAAATGAATTCAACAAGTGCTGACAATTTATAGAGCTTGCTAGAAGATAGCATGTTTGGTCACTGTGTGGTTGTGGCGCATCGATTATATTGTGCTCACGTGATTCATGCATGTCTTCATCCAATATGTATTAAAAAAATTAATGTGTTATAAAAAAAAAAATAATAATGTTGGAATACAGATGAGTAAAATAAGAATATAATTATGATAAAAATTAATTTGTGACTATACTTTAAGTTAATTAAAATGATTATAGAAAATTATGAATACTTATGAATTTTATTAGGTTTCACTACAAGAAAATGTTGGATTACCGATTGATATAACCGATCGAAAATATTTTATCGATAAGAACCGTTAAATACCGACCATTCAAAGATAAGAAATTTTCTGACCAATACCGACCGATAAATTACGGATAGATTAATTCGTCGGTATTCCAACGGAAAAAGACGCGTTGAGCACAAACTTAGCCTCAAGAAATGGCGCTAAGCTTTTAATGACGTCTTACCAACCGTATTTTTAGCCGGTAAACAAAATCCTTATACCGATTAACGAGATAGGTCGGTATTATGTCAAATTTACTAACCGATTACTTATTGATTGGTAAGTGTGAAATAATTTTAATAAAATTATTAAAAATTGGATATTTACTGACTAAATATTAGATCGGGGGGAATTTCCTGACGGGGCTTGTAGGAAAGGCAAAATAGCAATTCAAAAACTAGCTTCTCAATTCATAAGCCTAAGGGGGACTTGTATAAACGACAGTCTAAAAGAACGCAGTTAAAGTGCTTGAAGGAAGATGAAGCTAAGAGGGTAATGGAGAAAGTCCATGCAAGGGTATGTGGGCCACACTTGAGCGGACTTAATATATCAAGAAAGATTGTACGATAAAGGTTTTACTGGTTGACTACCAAAAGCTGAATCATTGTTAGATTGTTTGCCGGATAGAGTGAACTGCAGAGACTTCGCATGACATAGTTTTAGGATTTGTCCAGATTTCAAGGTTTCAGTGTTGCTTTCTCATTCTTATTCTTTTTCATTTCTTGTTAATTTTTATTGTTGTTAGCCCCCTTGTGAATGTATTGGGCACTAATTTATAGTGATCAGGCTGGAGTTGAAAAGGGAAGGGGAAATCAAATCTTCTTATGTCTCTAGTGATTTCCAATCAGTAGTGTTAGCTACAACTCAATCTATGTCTAGCCGAATATTTATTTCAAATATATGTCTAGCTGGACATCAATTAAGTCTGTGATTTCAGTAATTGAAAATCTGCACACTCAATGATGCTAAAGGGTAATGAGATTGTCGGTGGTTTAAGAGTTGAATTTTATATTTAAATTTTTCTACCATTTAGCGTCAAATTTCAATTTCGACGCTAAAAGGTAAAGTTTTGTAACCTTTACCGTCGAATCCTATTTTTGACGCTAAAAGGTTGAACCTTTAACATCGAGCTAGTTATTCGACGCTAAATGATAGAGCCTTTAGCGTCAAAATTTAAATTCAACGCTAAAGGGTAGAAAAAAACAAATATAAAAATTAAACCCTAAACCACAGACAATCATATTACCTTTTAGCATCAAAATAAATTTTGACACTAAAATCGTAATATTAACGTCAAGCTATTGAATTCGACACTAATGTGTTGTTACAACACATAACCACCGACACTAGTGTCGGTGATCCTTTGGTGTCGAACAAATTATTTGACGTTAACAGTTTATCATTTACCATCAAAATTTTCTTATTTGACATTAAATGGTTGTTATAATCCCAAAACCACAAGCACTCCTCATTCTTCTTTCTCCTCTTTCTATTCTCTACACAATTTTCTCAAATGTTTTCTACAAATCATAAAAAAAAAACCCCAATTTTTCACAAGGTAACTTTTTCCCTATTTTATAAAACCATAACTCTTTATTTTTATTTATATTTGAATCACTCTCACTTAATTTAAGTTTAATCCCTCTAAAAAAATTATGTTTCTAATTTTTTATAATTATATTTATTATATACATTGTGTTAGTGTTGGAAAATTATGACCCATAACATCACTATTTGTACAGATCATTGTGATTGTTGTACAAATTAACTATGTGACAAAGGAAATTGCTCTTTTATCATTTGTAATTGGATTACCAAGATATATAAATGATATAAGTCCTTATGATTAGTTCCAGATTGAGATGATATGAGACAGTATCAATCCATAAAGGTTTAATCATTAAACATCCCTAGTCGTAGTATTATCGAGACTGGACATCGGTAATGCGGAATAGACTAGTATTGCACTTGTCCGCGTTGTGAGGGCATAACGACATAGTTCTCATATATTTAAGTATTGGATACTTATGCAAGTGTGATAGGAGGTTGTGTTTTACCGATGATACGGAAAACAGCTTCGCTCTGGATAGACCCCGCGGAATCACATTGGTAGTATGTCTGTGTGTCTATGGGAGTCCGCTTCAGGGTAGGTGTATTTGGTCTTAACCTGAGACTTACACCGCTAATACTTGCGACAATCAATATACTTTGGTTTTGGTCGTCCAGGGCTTTAACCGGTTCTGTGTACGCCTCTTCTGGGTATATTGAGAATCGTAGTGTTTTGGGTGTGATGTCGAGATGGAAGTATCACTTCAAGCATATGGAGATGATGATCACGTAGGATACGAAACTGGTGCTCTTATATGTTGCAGCTATCGGGATAATATGACAAGGTCATAGTTATCCGATTATAGAGACTAGTTACCAGAGATCCGACATGTGCTTCGTACGGGGCAGACACATTCCCAGCCCCAGGCCTAGCACGTGACATCAGATACTGGATCGACATACACATATACTATGTATACTACGCCTGATATAGATTATGAGATTCCTTTAAAAATATTTCTAGAGAATTGGGTAGGCATGGCGCTTTGCTTGAAGCCAACCTTGTCTTGTACATCGGTAAAAATGTAGTACTAGGTACGTACGTGTTCGGATAGTCCGACGACCGAATTTACTGCCAACATATCCAGGGATCTCACCCGAAGATTTACCGATGACGTATGACTCGCACTTTATTAATATGGGATTAATTGGATGAGAGAGAAAAATAATTTTGGATTAATTACGGAAATATTTTATTCTAGGATAAAATTTATTTAAAAAGAGAGAACGATTAATTTGGAATTAATCGATAAAATAATATATTCGATATATTATACGAAATTGGATTTCGACGCGGAATTAAAATTAGATTTTAATTCGGGCAAACGAGTTAATTTAGAATTAATTCGCTAGAGACGTGAATAGTAATTTTGCTAGGCATAATTATTTAATTAAATTTGATTTAATTACGTCGAAACAGAAAATTCGTTAATTCGAAATTAGCGAACCCGGGCCCGAGAGTGTTTGCGGGCCCACTCGCATTTGGAATCAAGTGGGGGCCCACAAGTCACATTAAGCGTCACATCAACTAGTCAACTTGGTTGCTTTAAAGTGATGGAAGTTGTTATTTGGTGAAAGAGTGTAAAACACTCAAGTGTGTAAATGTTGAATGACTTTTACCAAATCAAGGATTTGATATATCATTCATTTTATTTGATTTTTGAAATCACTTTTACAACACACAACATTTTCTTCTCTCCCTCCTCTTCTCTTTAGTTTCGGCCAAGGGCCAAAATTCTCCTTCTTTCTCCTTCAATGCCGAGAGCAACAAGGATGTACATGGTGATTTTTGTGGCAAAAATTACCAAGAGCTAGCACTCAAAAGAGTCTATACGAATGTGATAGGGAAACTCACTTATGAGCATGGAATCACATTAAAAGCTTGGAGCTTGGAGATTCAACAAGGAGCAAAATTTGAAGGCTAAGCCGAGAGCTTCATCACCATGGAGGAAAAGTTTTTTTCTTCGACGCATCCAATCCGATCAATGTAAGTATGATTCCGTCATACTTCTTGATGTATTCACATGTATTTCATTGCTTGAATTGATCCCGGGACTATAATAGAAACCCAACAATGGTATCTTGAGCCATTTTGAGCATGAAATTTTATTAGGGTAAAATTTGGATAAACTTGATTTGAGCATGTTTGGATAAAATTGATTGTTTGAATATGCTTGAATGATGATAACATAGTGTTATGCATGATCAATTTGATGAATATTGAGTTGGATCAAATTTTCCCAAATAACTTAGCTTGGCCGAAAGTTGTGATGCCCTAAATGTCATGGTATTTTTTGATTTTGATCATTGGATGAGTTGAAATCATTTAGGAAATGTTTATTTAGGATTTAATTGGATTGAATTCAGAATCGGACATGAAAACCCTAATTGCCGTGAATGATGTAGCATGGAAAATGATTGATTTTTGATTCAAATGTATGGACATGTGTTGATGACAATGAGCATGATTAATTATGTAAATTGATGTTTTGGAAATGTTCATTTAGTTAATTAATTATGGCATACACTTTGGGTTAATTTAATTATGAAATTTGGAATTTTGGAATTAAATTAATTGAGCTTATTTTGGAATTGGGCTTTTAAAAGTTGTAATTGGGCTTAATGGGCTTGGTTGGGCCAAGTTTTGGTTTGACCCATATTGACCAAAGTCCATGCCTTAAGAAATTAATTAAAAGCCCATTGGACTTTAATTAAATTGACATTGGATGTTAATTGGGCTTTGAGACCCGTAACAATTAGATTTAGAATCTAAGTCATAAATGTACATTAAAAAGTGTAATTATTTAATTTGGAATTAAATATAGAATTAGTATTAAATACAAATTGAATTGGATTTAATTTTGTAGTTTAAAATAATTCGTGAATTCGTACTTTGAGTACTTATTCGCAAAACGAGTTGGACTCGCGCAAAATTAAATCGTTGTTTGAACATTGGATGGTCATTAATTTCAGATTAATTAATTGGATTAGATTGATTGATAACATGCTTTGTGTGAATACATGGATGTGATGTATGAATAATGTATATCAGATGAATATTAGATGGGTGAGGGTAATTTTGGAAATTATTGTAATAAATTTAGAATTTATTTAAATTGGACCTGCGTGTCCAGCCTTATCTCTCTTAACTCTTTGTATTTCTCTTCTCACCTATTCCCCTCAATGTAAATGAGGTTTCTTTAGAAGTGTTATGTAATTGGGTAGAAGTTAGAATAGTGCTAGCCGGGAGAGAGGAAATGGAGAGATTTGTTCTAGGAACAATGTGTTTTAAATATCCATCCGCATATCATTATTATATTTATTTATACGCGCCTTTTTATGCTTTTAGAATGCATGCTTAAGGGTGTATGATGATGAGACCTTAACAAAGATAATAAATTGGTTGCCAATTTACGCGAAAAACCCTCAAAACATATAAGCGTTTTTCTTTCCATTGAGTGATTCTTACTCAAGATCCAAGATTGGCACTGGTTTGTTGGCCAAAGTCAAGACCTTTGTCCGTCGCAGATGTGTTTGAATCATGAAGGCTTTGTTCCATATCGGTGTCTTGTCCAAGTTGTGATTTGTTGGCCAAAGTCAAGATCACTTCTTATCCATCGACATTGATTACGAAGTTTTCCAAGGTCAATGGGTTCGGCTTAACTGGGATCATTAAGTTTGTTGTGCCAAAGCCAAGGCTTAATTGATTCAGAGGAAAAAGGTTAGGGAATATATTGGATATATTGGAATATATAAGATATATGTTTCGGACTTGGATGTCCACTTACTGGATCTAGGAATTGGATGAGATCCAATTGATCTTAGAGATCTACCTAGTTAAGTATCATACAATTTGTTGGCCAAAGTCAAGATTGTGTGTTATTTAACGGGATCCTAGCCCACTAGGAAACAAGGTTTTCCGAGTACTCAACAGAGGGTTAGAGGCTCGCCGAAAAATAGTGGGAGGCAAGTATTAGATTTGCAATTTCGTTTAGATACTTGCCATACGCTCTCATTTCATTATTCGTAAATATATACAAACGTTGTTTTAATTAAACAGTTGGACTGTATTCAAATTAATTCAATAAATAGTTGATTTTATAATTGGATTATAGTAATCAATATGATTGAATTTAACCAATTAAATTATAGTTGATTATATAGTTAGACTATAGTAATCATTATAATCAATTGTACCTGAAATCGTTGATTAAATAGTTGGACTATTAGAATCAAGATAAATTGAAAGATTAGCGTTTAGAACATAATCCTGGGTGAAAATGTATTTAAACGGCTTTAATTTTCAAATTGGGAATAGTACCTCAGGATAGTCTTGAGAACTGAGAGATTATTCTATTTGATAGAGTGACATCTCGGGCCTAAGCCCGGAATTGAGCAAATAAGTAGAACATGATATTTGGAATATTCATGTGATGATAACTTTAGTGCTTAATCCATTATGCTTACTGCAAAGACTCCTTAATTTCTTCATCAGAACTAAGGATTAGATCCTTATAGTATGATATTGAAATTGAAGGATCTTCATAGATCTATTCTTAGATCTTAGAAGTACAAATTGCAAAATGGAAAGAAGCGCACAACGCATCTTACTTCGATATCCCAGAAGGCCAAGGCTTGGCTGAAGGCTTCTAGGGTGTGGAAAAGGGCAAAGGCAAAATCATCATAGTCTTCTCGGAAGACAAAGGACATATCCCAAGATACTGCCTAAAATGTGGCAAACGGGGTTACTGGAAGCGTAACTGCCGTATGGACAAGGCAGACATGAAGGAATAAAAGAAAGGGCAAGGCTCTGACTTCAAGTATGTTTGTCATAAACATGGTCACTACTAGTATTAAAATTGGATTTTAGATACTAAATGTGGTATATAAATATGTACTGATGGGCAGAATCTGCTTATTAGCAGGATACTGACTTCAGATGAGATTTATCTGTGAATAGGAAACAGTACGTCAATCGTTGTTTTAACCGTAGATACCTAAGTTTAGGAACTACCCTTAGGGTGTGTACTTAAATTAGGAAATTGTTAAATGTACCTAGTTTGACTAAAAACATTATCTCTATATCGAGTATAACTCGTTGCGAGTATACCTTTATATTCTAGAACACTAAAGTGTTTTATTTTATAAAGATGATATTGAGATAAACACATTAGATGTGAATAACAGTATTTATATTTTGAATATAAATGAATCTTAAACATACAATATGACAAACAAGTAGCTCAAACTGATTTAATCAGTTGAGACTTATTTATGGCAGTGTTGTGTGGGAAACATTAAACAAGACTCGTATATCCACACTTTTGAAGAGTGGATACTGAGACAAATTTGATTCTATTCAAATGATGTCTACGAATCTAGTTTCTTGGGCAAAGTGCCTAAAATACCTTTTACTTGGTAAAAGTGTAAGTGTCATCGATCTGTTAGCCCTCGTTCATAGTGACGTAAGTGGGCCCATATCTAGCTAGGCTAGAGGTGGATATGAATATTTCGTGACCTTTATGGATGTGGCATCGCGTTATGGTTGTGTGTTTCCTTTGAAACACGAATCAGAAACTTTTAGAGTTTCGACACGAAGTAGACAAACATATCGGCTAAAGTATTATTTCGTCATGGTTAGACCATGATGAAAATACTTAAGCAATAAGTTTCTCGAATACTTGAAAGAGTATAGTATTATGTCAATGAGGACTCCTCCCGGAACACCTCAGTTTGACAGTGTGTCCAAACGGAGAAACCAAATTTTATTGGACATGATAAGGTTAATCATGAGTCGCTCTAAGCTACCATTTTCCTTCAAGGGATACGCATTAATAGTGTAAAACCTATTTTGAATAAGGTTCCATGTAAATCTGTTTGACAGACTTCATATTAGATATGAACAGGAAAAAAACCGGGTTTTCTCACTCCTGAAGATTTAGGAATGTTGGGCATACGTTTGGATGGTACCAAACTAGAACCCAAATTGGATAAGTGCCTATCTGTAATTGGTTATCCTAGGGAAACCAAAGTATAGTATTTATACAACTCACAAGAGAACAATTTTAATTGTTGCTCACCATGCGATTTTCCTAAGAGGAATACCTATATGCAGTGGTAAGTGGGAGTATAGTAAAACTCGATGAAAATCTGAGTAATACTGTTCCTGACACCGAATCCTTAATAGAACACAAATATTTCATTAGAGATGAAACCATACCATAATCTTCGAATACACAAGAACCGCGTAATTCGGAGAGAGTCAGAAAATAACCTGTGAGGTATGGGTTTCTGATCTCACCTCATTAAGATGGCAATCTTATTGAGGAATACGAACCGACTTCGTATAAGGAAGTGATACAAGGTATCGACTTCCTATTATGGCAAAGTGCCATGATGTCCTAAATGGATTCCATGTATACCAACTGAGTTTGGACACTAGTTGTTGTACCGAAAGGCATTGTGCCTATTGGTACTATAAAGGTCTTCAAGGAAGACATACATGGATGGCAACAAACAATGAACATAGCTAGGGTTGTACAGAAAGGGTATCGTCATCAACATTGTGTTGATTACGATGAATCCTTTTGCCTGTTGCCATGGTTAAATCCATTTAGATAATGCTTGCTAATGCTACATGTTTCATTTATGAAATTTGGCAGCAGAACGTCAAGATCGTTTTCCTTAACGGAAACCTTTTTGAGGATGTTTATCAACATCCTAACGGTTTTGTCGTACCAAAACAAGCAAACAAGGTTTGCAAGTTAATTCGATCCATTGATGGATTGAAGCAAGCATTACGTTCTTGGAACTATATCGTTATTGATGTAATCATAATGGTATATGATTTAATTCAAGACAAATTTGATTTTTGTGTATATAATGAGGTTAGTGGGAGTGCACTTAGACCCGGACAAGGTTCCGGTTCGGAACCGGAACCGAACAGGTTCCGGTTCGGGTTCTCACCCTGACCGAACCAGTTGGAACCGCTGGAACTAAACGGTTCCAGCGGTTCCAACGGGAACCGTACGGTTCCGGTTGGAACCGAAAGTAAAAAAAAAAATATTATTTACTTGGAACCGTAAGGTTCCACAAGTAAATCTCAATTTTTTTTATTAATATTAATAAGGTTTAAAATTGCAATACTAAAACATAAATGTCCGCATCATTTTTATAACCAACTCTTGGTTATTGACTTCTTTATATAAGCGATGTGGGACACAATAGCCAAGTAACAAATATCCCACATCGCTTATATGAAGAAAACACTAGCCAATAGTTGGCTATAAAAAGGATTATATGTTAAAAGAATTTTATAAAAAATAATTCTATAAAAATGATGTGATAGTTTGAAAAAACATTACGATTATAGAATTTTTTTCTATTTTTTAAATTTATTATTAAAAAAAAACAAAAGAGGAACCGGAACCGACCAGTTCGGTTTATGGTTCCGGTTCCACTTAAGTGTGGAACCGAAACCGAACTGGAATTAACCGGTTCGGTTTCGGTTCCACAATTATGGAACCGGGAACCGACCGGTTCGGTTCGGTTTCGAACTGGAACCGAACCGCCGGCCGGTTCTAAGCGCACTGACAATGAATGTCCAATATAATGATCACATATCATTTCTTGGAAATGATATTCCCATATTACAATCGGTGAAAGATTGGCTTTCATGAAAATTCTCCATAGAATTCTTGGGAGAAACAACCTTTATTCTAGGAATAAGGATCTACTGGGTAAGATCTAAAAGTTGTTGACACTCTCCGAGAACTCGTACATTGAAAGAAATGTACGCGACCTGGTGTCTCATACGTTTTGAGCATATGGAGTCACAATCAGGTCAATCCAAGTGATAGTCACTGGATTGATGTTAAGAACATCCTTTAGTATCTTAGAAGAACTAAAGATGCTGTCTTACACTATGGAGAATGAGAACTTGAAGTGACTAGGTTCACTACTGCAAGTTTCCAAACCGACAAATACGACTATAAGTCGAAAAATGGTACTATATAGTTCTAATAATGGAACAGTGAGCTGGAAATCTTCCAAGCAATATACTGTTACCGAATAAACAACAAAAGCGGAACTTTGCTGCGACTGTCGCAGCAATAATAGCATCTTGGATCTAAATAATTCTAATTAGATTAGATGTAATTCTGTTAGCAGCTGAGCTAGGCTTCATCACAGGCTAAAGAATTAATGGTCTCATCAACGATCCGATATGTACTTCATATGGTTTCATCTGGTTCGTCAGACATGCATAGTGGCGATGTGATAATCGAATAAATCGCATAAGATGATAACCTTATAAATCCGCTGACGAAAGCTGTTTCTCAGCAGAAGTTTGAGCCACCCGTACATAGTTCAGGTGTAAGACACCTGAGTGATTGGCTATAGGCCAAGTGGGAGATTGTTGGACAATTATGACCCATAGCATCAATATTTGTACATATCATGGTGATTGTTGTACAAATTAACTATGTGACAAAGGAAATTGCTCTTTTATCATTTGTAATTGGATTACCAAGATATATAAATGATATAAGTCCTTATGATTAGTTCCAGATTGAGATGATATCAGACAGTATCAATCCATAAAGGTTTAATCATTAAACATCCCTAGTCGAAGTATTATCGAGACTGGACATCAGTAATGCAGAATAGACTAGTATTGCACTTGTGCGCGTTGTGAGGGCATAACAGCATAGTTCTCATATATTTAAGTATTGGATACTTATGCAAGTGCGATATGAGGTTGTGTTTTACCGATGATACGGAAAATAGCTTCGCTCTGGATAGACCCCGCAGAATCCCATTGAGAGTATGTCTGTGTGTCTATGAGAGTCAGCTTCAGGGTACGTGTATTTGGTCTTTGTTGGACAATTATGACCCATAACGTCACTATTTGTACAGATCATAGTGTTGTTGTACAAATTAACTATGTGACAAAGGAGATTGTGCTCTTATCATTTGTGATTAGATCACCAAAATGTATAAATGATAGGAGGTCCTTATGATTTGTTCCCGGATTGAGAATGATATGAGACAGTATCAGTCCACGAAGGATAAATCATTAAATATCCCTAGTCAGAGTATTATCGAGATTGGACATCGATAAATGCGTAAAAGACTAGTATTACACTTGTGCGCGTTATGAGGGCATAACAGCATAGTTCTCATATATTTGGGTATATGATACTCTTGCAAGTGTAATAGGAGGTTGTGTTTCACCGATGGTACGGGAAACAGCTTCGCTCGGACTTCCATTGGTAGTATGACTATGTGTCTATGGAAGTCCGAAATCAGGGTAGGTGTATTTGGTCTTAACCTGAGACTTGCACCGCTAATACTTGCGACAATCAATATACTTTGGTTTTGGTCGTCCAGGGCTTTAACCGGTTTCTGTGTACGCCTATTCTGGGTATATCGAGAATCGTAGTGTATTGGGTGTGATGTCAAGACGGAAGTATCACTCAAGTCATAGTGGAGATGATGATCGCGCAGAGATACAGAACTGGTTCTCTAAAAGGGTTGCAACCATTGGGATAATATGACTTGGTCATGATTATCCGATAATAAATAGACTAGTTGCTTGTGATACGATATATGCTTCGTACGAGGCAGACACTGTACCAGCCCCAGGCCTCGCATGTGATCATCCGATACTGGATCGAAATACGCAATACTACGTATACTACACCTGATACAGATCCTATATTCCTGTAAGGATATTTCTGGAGAATTGGGTAGGCATGGCGCTTTGCTAGAAGCCAACCTTGTCTTGTAAATCGGTAAAATGTCGTAGTTGGTACGTACGTGTTCGGTTAGTCCGACGACCGGATTTACTACCAACATATCTAGGGATCTCATGGGTCGCTTCCCGAAGATTCACCAATGACGTATGACTCGCACTTTATTAATCTGGGATTAATTGGATGAGAGAGAAAATTAATCTGGGATTAATTACAGAGATATTTTATCTGGGATAAAATATCAATTAAAGAGAGAGAACGATTAATTTGAAATTAATCGATAAAATAATATATTCGATATATTAAACGAAATTGGATTTCGAAGAGGAATTAAAATTAGATTTTAATTCAAGCGAACAAATTAATTTAGAATTAATTCGTTAGCGACGTGAATAGTAATTATGCTAGGCATGATTATTTAATTAAATTAGATTTAATTACGTCGCAACGAAAAATTCGTTAATTTGGAATTAGCGAACCCGAGCCCGGGATTATTTGCGAGCATATTCGCATTTCGAATTCGAGTGCGGCACGCAAGTCAAATCAAGCGTCAAATCACTAGTCGCTTCAAGCGTCAAATCATTAGTCACTTTGAGTGATGTGAAAACTTGTCACTTGATTTGATTGATTGATGGATTGATGTAGTGGTTGGAGCCTTGATGGCTTGATTTACACTCAATGTTTGTGTAAGAAATTAAATGAACAAATACCAAATTTTTGGCATATCATTTAATAAGTTTTGGAAACCTTTTTACACACAACACTTGAACAACTCTCTCTCATTATTCTTCTCTCTTCTTCACGCCCATTTGGGCATTTTCTTCACTGGTTTTCTGGGCAAAACCGTGAGCAAGGGAAGCAAAAGTGTGGTGATTTTGTGGCAAAATCGTCAAGAGCTAGCACTCCGAGAGACATGCGAAGGTGATAGGGAAGTCCACCCATGAGCTTGGAATCATTTGACGAAGCTTGGAGCTTGACGAAGATGATCCAAAACTGAAAATGGAGGACACCACAGCAGCTCACTGCCGTGACTTCCAGTGGGCAGAAAATAAAATTTTGTTCGTTGCCGCGTCGCTCAACCGATCGATGTGAGTATTCCACAACTCCCTCGTTGTATTTGCACATGTGTTTTATGCTTTGTATTCGATCCTCGGGACCGTAGAACTCCAACAATGGTATCAGAGCGGAGTAAAAGCATGAAATTTGATTTAGGGCTTAAAATTGGGTAAAATGTATTTGAGCATGATTTGATTAAATTGGATGTTTGAGTATGCTTAATACATGTTTAATTGAGGATTGATTTGATCAATTTGATGAAATTATGATTGGATCATTTTTTCCCCAAAATCTTAGCTTGGCCGAGAGTTTAGTGCCCTAATATGTCTTGGGAATTTTGATTTTTTGATTCATTGGATGTGTTGGAAATCAATTGGGAATGATGATTTAATGTTGGATTTGATTCAATTGGATTGGATTTAAAATTGGACATAAAATCCCTCCAAGGCTGGGACATATAAAGCATGAATTGGGTTTGATTTTTGATCATTGTGTTGGACATGTGATAATGAAAATGAGCATGATTAATTAGGGTAATTGATGTTTATGAAATGTTAATTTAGTTGATTAATTATGTTATACACTTTAAGAATTAATTAGATTATGAAATTGGATTTTTATGATTTAATTAAATTGGGCTTAAATTGGATTTGGGCTTGAAATGTTGTTCGTTGCCGCGTCGCTCAACCGATCGATGTGAGTATTCCACAACTCCCTCGTTGTATTTGCACATGTGTTTTATGCTTTGTATTCGATCCTCGGGACCGTAGAACTCCAACAATGGTATCATAGCGGAGTAAAAGCATGAACTTTGATTTAGGGCTTAAAAGTGGGTAAAATGTATTTGAGCATGATTTGATTAAATTGGATGTTTGAGTATGCTTAATACATGTTTAATTGAGGATTGATTTGATCAATTTGATGAAATTATGATTGGATCATTTTTTCCCCAAAATCTTAGCTTGGCCGAGAGTTTAGTGCCCTAATATGTCTTGGGAATTTTGATTTTTTGATTCATTGGATGTGTTGGAAATCAATTGGGAATGATGATTTAATGTTGGATTTGATTCAATTGGATTGGATTTAAAATTGGACATAAAATCCCTCCAAGGCTGAGACATATAAAGCATGAATTGGGTTTGATTTTTGATCATTGTGTTGGACATGTGATAATGAAAATGAGCATGATTAATTAGGGTAATTGATGTTTATGAAATGTTAATTTAGTTGATTAATTATGTTATACACTTTAAGAATTTATTAGATTATGAAATTGGATTTTTATGATTTAATTAAATTGGGCTTAAATTGGATTTGGGCTTGAAATGTTGTAAATGAGCTTATTGGGCTTGGTTGTACCAAGTTAGGTTTAGGCAAATTGGTTGGATCCAATTGGGCTCAAAACCGCTTCCATAAAGCCCAAATGCGACTAATGGACCTTTAAAGTTTGATTAGGCCTAATGGGCCTAAATTGATTTCTAAGCTTATGGGGTAATTCCCGGATTGGGCTTTGGTTATCGGTTTGACCCGAGTTGACCAAAAGCCCACGCCTTAAGAAATTAATTAAAAGCCCATTGGACTTTAATTAAATTGACGTTGGACGTTAATCGGGCTTTGAGACCCGTAACGATTAAATTTAGAATTTAAGTCGTAAAAGTTCATTAAATAAAGTGTAGTATTTAATTTGGAATTAAAAAGCGAATTAGTATTAAATGCAAATTGAATTGGATTTAACTTTGTAGTTTAATTTAATTCGAGAATTCGTACTTTGAGTACTTATTCGCAAAACGAGTTTGACTCGCGCAAAATCAAATCGTTGTTTGAACATTGGATGGTCATTAATTATCAGATTAATTAATTTGATTAGATTGATTGATAACATGCTTGTGTGAATACATGGTTGCGATGCATGAATAATGTATATCGGATGTATATTAGATGGGTGGGGCAATTTTAGAAATTGTTGTAATAAATTTGATTTATTAATTGGACCTGCGTGTCCAGCCTTATTACCTCATTATTCTTTGTATTCTCTTCTCACCTATTCCCCTCAATGTTAATGAGGTTTCTTTAGAAGTGTAGTGTAACGGGTAGAAGTAATACATGTGCTAGCCGGAGAGAGAAAATGGAGAGATTTGATCTAGGATCAATGTGTTAAGTATCCATCCGCATATCATTATTATTTTAAAATACGCGCTTTATTATGTGTTTAGAATGCATGTTTAAGGGTGTATGATGATGAGACCTTAACAAAGATAATAAATTGGTCAATGGGTTCCGCTTAACTAGGATCACTAAGTTTGTTGTGCCAAAGCCAAGGCTTAGTTGATTCAGAGGAAAAAGGTTAGGTAATATATTGGATATATTAGCATATATAAGATATATGTTTCGAACTTGGATGTCCACCTACTGGATCTAGGAATTGGATTGGATCCAATTGATCTTAGAGATCTACCTAGTTAATTATCATACAATTTGTTGGCCAAAGTCAAGATTGTGTGATATTTAACAGGATCCTAACCCACTAGGAAACGTGGTTTCCCGAGTACTCGACAGAGGGTTAGAGGCTCACCGAAAAATAGTGGGAGGCAAGTATTGAATTTGCAATATTCGTTTAATCACTTGCCATACGCGCTCAATTCAAGTATTGTTGTTAGTTGATTATGAGGCATATATGTGAGATTAATTTATTTTGTAATTAATTAATTAATTATGTATTAATTAATTAATTATGTGTATGCTTAAATTAATTAATTGGTGATGTTGATGAGCTTAATATAATGTCTAATAATTACATTTTTATATGAATATTTTTGGTTGAAATGGATAGAAATTGGATGAGCTCAGTGGATAGATTGAGTGTTCAATACAGTAATGGAGATTATGGAATCTGCAAAGCAACACATTGATGCAGAAGGTCGTGTTGGTGTCCATTTATAAATTGTCTGAATAGGAAAAAGAATCTGTTACATGAAATTTTCAATCATTTATACATGCCGAGAATATCACCAACTTACGTACATTAATTTATCATGTTGAGCAGTATAGTTCTCAATCACAGTTTTTTGATTCTGGTGAAGGGAGTGGTATTTACAATCAACCTGCAAACAAGGAGATAACTGATGTTTTGAGCGACTTACTAAGTCCACAAGTCGATTATAGTGATTGCGGTGACATACCAATGTTAGATGGAAATGATCAAAATTTATTTAGTCAATGAGGCAGAAAAAATATCATTTGAAGGTGTTGGGATGTAGATCTTGGATTTTGTCGTGAAAATATTACACATTAAAGTGATGAAGATAATGACCAACAAAAGTATTGACATGATGCTAGACTTACTTGGACAAATGTTACCGATTGACAGCGAATTACCTAAGTCGTACTATGAGACAAAGAAAATATTACGTGATATGGGAATGGAGTATGAATCCATTGATTCTTGTAAGTATGATTGTGTATTATCCCATTGCAAGTATGAATCATTTGAAAATTATCCGATATGTTGTGAAAATTGATACAAAGTCTGTGGTCTTGGGAAAAAAGTGCGCAAAAGATATTGTGGTGTGTCTCATTAACGCCCAGGCTGCAGAGGTTGTTCATGTCACGATACAGAGCGTCTGACATGAAGTGGCATCACAAAAAGAGGGTCGATGCTAAGGGCATACTTAGACATACTGCGGATGGAACCAAATGGAAGAAATTCAATGATATGTACTCCCGGTTTGCCGAGGACCTCCGTAATGTCAAGTTAGGCCTCAACTTCGATGGTTTTAACTTTGGGAATATGTACAATTTTTTATAGTATGTGGTCTGTATTGTTATACCATATAATTTACCTACATGAAAATGTATGAAGGATCTGTTTATATTTATGTCATTGCTTATCCATGGTCCACGTTCCCCTGGTAAAGATATGAATATTTACCTGAGACCATTAATAGAAGAGTTACAAACATTATGGAATGTCAGTGTGCATACCTATGATGCAACTTCTCAGCAATATTTTTCAGATGCATGCCATATTATTATGGACCATTAATGACTTTCCAACTTATGGTTCATTATCTGGATGGAGCACTAAGGGTTACATGGCATGTCCAGTTTGTGCAGGTGAAAGACCTTCGCAATGGTTACAGAATAAAATGGGATATACAGGGCATATGCGATTTCTTGAATTGAGTCATCATTGATGGATAAATTATTCAACAGTCAACCAGAACCTTGGAGTATGCCCAGTGGATTTTCTGGATTTGACATACTTTGCCAATATCAATATCTCAAAGACACCACGCCAATGAAACATCATAATAATAGAGATAAAAATCGAAAACGTCAACCTGAAGAGTTGAATTAGACGGGAGCGAGTATTTTTTTAGTTAGAGTATTGAGGGACTCTGAGTCTATGACATAATTTGGATATAATGAATATATAAAAAACATGTGAGAGAGTTTGTTGGGCACACTATTGAACATTCCGGGTAAGATGAAAGACACTGAAAATGCTAGATTTGACCTACAAGATCTTAGAATTCTATGTGAATTACACTTAAGGGTCACTCCTCAAGGTATTATAAAGCAACATGCCAGTTACCTGCTGTGGATACTGGTTTTCGGCTGAGGTCCACAATCAGAATTTGTAGGTTGGGGGCACTAGCGATCCTGCAAGACAAAGCTAGAGTGAGCGGGAGCAGACTGCCCACCGGTGTGGTGGGTGCCGTGGGTACTCCGACGCTCAAGTCAGTCGTATGAAATGAGCAGTGAATAAGTAAAATGTGAAAGTAAGGTTTGCTATTACCTTAACCTTCTTTGGGTGGCCGTGAGGGCGGAGGAAAGTGTTTAGGAAATGTGAAACTCTGAGAGTTTGTGTCAGAGAGCAGAGGTTTGTATATCATAAGTAATGTTTGGATTGAAGAACTCTGACTCCCATTTGTATGCCGAATTACGTATCATTTTATAGATCTGAAAAGAGATTACTTTGTAGCTGTGATAAAAGCTGGCAATGGGCCTACAACGTGCTGACATTTCTGGCTAAGGGACCCACAACGTGCCTTGGATCTAACTTTCGGCGCTGCATGTGTTTTTGTTTAGAAAAAGAAGAATAGTCAGTAACAGTTGTGTTTTATGCTGTCTATTTATTTGGCTTTATATTTGTAGCGCTATGTACCGATGGAATAAGGTCTTTTCGGCTGGGTTTCCCAATATGGTGTTTAAGGGCCAATATTTTTGGGCTTTTGGTATTTGACTTTGACGTGAAAAGACGATTTTACCCTCGGGTCCAAATTAGGCCCGTACAGTTTGTTCCTTATCTTTAAGTCAAAACGTTTTTGAGTTAGAGAGTAAACTATCGAATGTATCATCTCGGATTTGATCTTGGTATGTAAACTTTTTCTGAACCGTTTGGAGTAGTCATATGTTAAATCTTCAACTTAATTTTTATAAGACATGTAGGAATGTCTCCAGTTTACTAAACCAGTTGAAGATCAGGACTTTGTCTAATTCCGTCTGAACCAATGGGGAATGTTCCCAGTCGACTGTACTTGGTCAGGGTAAACCTCATACTATGGGTCCAAAGACCAGGGGAAACTTTAATATCGTCTCGGCCAGATGAAGGCCAGGACTTGAACTTGACTCCATATGAGTCATGGGGATTCTTCCCAGTCGAATGAACCTGATGAAGGTCAGGATAATCCTCATACTATGGGTCCAAAGACCAGAGGAGTTTTCAATGTCGTCTAGACCAGATGAAGGCCAGGTCTTGAACTTGACTCCATATGAGTCATGGGGATTGTTCCCAGTCGACTGAACCTGATGAAGGTCAGGATAATCCCCATACTACGGTTTTAAAGACCAGAGGAGTTTTCAATGTCGTCTGGACCAGATGAAGGCCAGGTCTTGAACTTGACTCCATATGAGTCATGGGGATTGTTCCCAGTCGACTGAACCTGATGAAGGTTAGGATAATCCCCATACTACGGGTTCAAAGACCAGAGGAGTTTTCAATGTCGTCTGGACCAGATGAAGGCCAGGTGTTGAACTTGACTCCATATGAGTCATGGGGATTGTTCCCAGTCGACTGAACCTGATGAAGGTCAGGATAATCCCCATACTACGGGTCCAAAGACCAGAGGAGTTTTCAATGTCGTCTGGACCAGATGAAGGCCAGGTCTTGAACTTGACTCCATATGAGTCATGGGGATTGTTCCCAGTCGACTGAACCTGATGAAGGTCAGGATAATCCCAATACTACGGGTTCAAAGACCAGAGGAGTTTTCAATGTCGTCTAGACCAGATGAAGGCCAGGTCTTGAACTTGACTCCATATGGGTCATGGGGATTGTTCCCAGTCGACTTAACCTGATGAAGGTCAGGATAATGGGTATATTGTTGAATGAGTTCATCAACAAGTTCCAAGATGTAGCCGTGTAAATGTAGACTGAGACGAACATCAAGTCTCAAGTCATAACTATATGCGGTATCTATGACAATTCCCGAGCTATATCTTGGATGATATCGGTTGTGATTCATATCATGTATCAAGATATGCAAGTGTAGTAAAACTATAACCATTTCCAAGCTACTTATTTGGTGATTTCGATTGGTGTATACATCATGTCTCAAGTTATGCATGTGTAGTCTTTATAATAACTCCAAGCTACATATTAGATGATGTCGAATGGGATTACAATAAAGTCTCATTCTTTTCATGTCTGGGAGCCATAAAAATTCCCAAACTACATACATGTTGATGTTGACCGAGACATTCATTACAATCTTAAGCTATATATATAGTAAGGTCGACTGGAACAACTAAAACAAGTCCTAAAAATTGCAACGTCAACTTGGACATCTATTACGAGTCCCAAGCCACACATTGATGTCGATTGAGACATCCATAACAAGTCCAAGCTACATATTGTAATATCAATCGGGACATCCTTATAACTAGTGCCAAATAACACATTAATGCTGCCAAACAACACTAATGTTGAGTGAAACATCCCTAAAAAGTCCATGCCTTACCAGTGTCGATTGGGACTTTCTTAATAAGTGCAAGCCATACCTGAAAATGTCGACTGAGATATACAAACCAAGTGTCCATATTTAGTGTCGAATGGAATGTCTTCACACTGAGTCTTTACTAAGGTAGTGTCGACTGGAAAGTCCATATAAAGCCTTTATAAATTTGTGTTGACTGGAACATCTTCAGACCTAGCTCTCCAGGTTTTGAATGAGATATTTTTGCCAAGTCTTCTATAATGTACGTCGACTGGGATGTCCGCATCGTATTGAATACCCGTTTGTCAAATGTCGACTGGAATATACCTGCAAATTCTTCATACATATTTGTTAAGAATGTCTATACAAAGCTCCATAAATCAGGTTCTCGTACGAATGTCGATTGGATTTTTCACATGAGGCTCCATGTATGAGTGGCTGTATTGAATCCTGATAATGTCGACTAAGATAAATGCGTGAAATTATCATGCTCGTCGACCGGAGTGTTCCTGTCGACTGAAATAACATCATGAAACATTCTCTCAAGCACGTAGTCTGGAGTATACCTGTAATCATTTCACACATGCGAGTCGTTTGGAGTATATTTATAATCACTTCATGTATGCATGTCGACTGAAATAATCTTCGCAAAGGTAAAGACTGTTATCAACCTCATATAAGAATGTCGATTGAAGTATACCTGTAAACACTTAGTACATAATGTCGACTGAATTAAACCTGCGATGACTTCATGCATGTTTGTCGATTGAAGTGATTATACGAATCATTATGCATGTCGACTGGAGTAAAATTATTTCATGGATTAGATTACATATAAGGTCCCATATAGATATGTCGACTGAAATAATCTTACTAAAAATTAGATAATATGTCGAATGGAATAAACCTGCAGACATTTAATACATGCTGTCGACTGAAGTAATTATATGAAGCATTCTCATGCATGTTGATTTGAGTGTACCTGAAATTACCTCATAGACGCAAGTCGACTGAAAGGAACTTACAGAGATTCATATACTAACGTCGATTTTCTTGCAGTCTTCATGTAGAAATGTTGACTGAAATCCAAAGAACCTTTGTAGATTGAAACAAGATGTCAATGTTCTACTCTGGAGGAAGTGATTTCATTGACAGATGTCATCCAATCGCCAGAGTTTCTTCACAGTGATATTATCCTTGAAGATTGGAGGGAAGTTGGGCTTGTGGGTGTTTGGACCCCAAGTTCATTTATTAAAACCCTAGTGGGATTTTCGAGGTAACTTTTGGAGGGAATTTGAAGCGCTAAAATGAAGTGTATAAGAATGGCTTTTGAGAGTCATTTTGTTCCTCACAAGAAATCCTTTCGATTGGCGAGTTTAGGAGAGCTCTCAAGATCTTCAAGGTACCCTTCATATCTTTCTTCGTATTCTTCAATATCTTCAAATGTTCTTAGTGTAGATTCAAATTGTTCTTAGTCAAATAAGTTATTTGATCTTGACAAATATAGTGAAACTTTTGGACTTTGTTTATGGTTTAGACGGGTTTAGATCTTCAAAGGGGTAAAATTTTTAGGAAATTTGTGTTTGTTTCTTGGAAAATGTCGAGTGAGGATTCGTTGGGTAGTTTAGGTGCTCAAATTGACAAGTATATTGAACAACCTATGAATGATTCAAGTGATGAAGAAACTAATAGGGATTGGTCGCATGAAGATTTTATAGAGGCTGGAGTCATAACTATAGCTAAACCACCGTTAGGAATACCCACCGAAGTTACACCACTTAGATCACTACCCACCATTGAGGAGTCGAGTGAGATTCCAAGTACGAGTGAACCAACAAACATCTTAACCAAGAATCCAGCTAGCCGAGTGATTGAAAGATCAATGAGAGAAATGAAATTGAAATATAGATTCCCTCAATCAATTGAAGTGAGGTTAGTGTCGCCGACTGAAATGATAGATTACAAAATTCCTGGGTGGATTGGATTTTACGAACACTCATTTGTTGATGGATTCAGATTCCCCATTCCAAAGTTAGTATGGGAAGCGTTGAATCATTACCAGCTGGCTCCTTCTCAACTAATGCCAAACACTTGGAGGATTCTACTGTCGATTGAGTGTATGTCTTTTGAATTGGGGATCATGTTCGGGGTGCGAGAATTATTGTATACTTACTATATGAAAGAACACCTGAGAGAAAAAAGGGAGATATCACATGTATCTCCGTCAAAAGATGGAGCATTTGGTATTGGGACTTACAACAAATGATAGGGGTGATTGGCAAAAAAATGATTTCTTCGTGAGAGGAGAGAGTGTGTTTAGGTCGAATGGGAGTGGAGAAATACCAGAACATTGGAACTCGTCGAGTGAGTATATCTTCATCCTTTAATACTCTAAATTTATAACTTGTGTGACTGTAAATATTCTTCTTTTCTTCTTCCAGGTCTTCAGTTGAATAGGACGTTTGATACTACTCATCGAGTCATCACAAACACGAATCACATCCTCGGTTTGTCTGATTCGAAGAGGAATTGGAAAATGGCTTTAGAGGAGAGGGGACTGAGCTTAACTCCGCTGTGGAAAGAAGTGATTTATTCTGAAGGTACCCCCTTGACTTTGAGTAAGCATATTTTGGCCGTGATATTGTGCACTTGGGCGATTGAGGTTACATTTGGAAGGCTACTATTTCTAACATCGCTGACTCCTGAAGAATTTTTATGCGCAGCTGAAATGATGTCGGGTCCATTTAAGGTGCCAAAACTTGACGAAATGAGGAACCTGAGGAAGACTAAGAAAGCTAAAGGCAATGAGCCTGAAGCCGTTGAATTGGAAATCACCAAACCAACTGAAGTCGTTCATGTTAATGTTCCTGAATCAATGACACAGCCGATTGAGAAGGTCTCTGCCTCAAAGAAGAGGAATGCAGTAGTAGAAGTGGAGGAAGACGCAGAAGGCGTTGTAGTGAGGATTCCCCACGAGTCTACTGCAATTTCGGATCCCTCCAGCCTCTCTAAATTTATTAAACGTTTGCTGCTGGAAGAAGACGAGCAACGGCTAATTGAGTTGGGTCCAACCGAAACAAGCAAGAAGATTGCGGCTTTAAGTTATCAGGTATTGATTTTTGAAAACATGTATATCCATTAATAAACGTCGTATGGAATGTACTAAGTGAAGTTTGTTTCAGGTTATGGAATGTGGCCTCTTCATGCAACAGTATGCTGAATTAAGCCAAATGAGGATGAGGGATTTAGAGAAAGCCAATACAGCAGTCAGAAGAGATTTTGGTGAACTAAAAGCAAATTTTGACGCTACCGAAAGGAAGTTAAGAAAGGTCGAAAAGGAACTGAAAGAGACTCAAGCAACACTGAAATTGGAGAAAGAAGTGTCTGAGGCTACCAATGAACCGTTCAAAGAAAATGTGGAGAGCTTGACGAAGGAAAAGGTCGAATTGCTTGAGCAACTTGAATTGGTTGCATTTGAATCAATGATGAAAGAGAGTAGCAGTCTAATGGAAGAATATTTAGCTCGTCAGAGTGTCGCTTGGAAACCGAAGAAATGGATTCAATAATATGAGAGGTTGGCTGCTGGGGTCTCCCTTACAAGTGAAGGTGAAGAAGAAGAAAATGGAGAAGAGGTGCTCTCGAAAGAGGCTGTCGAAGAAAAGCAAATGGCCACTGGAGAAGCCGAAGAACAAATGGCCGTAACGGAGAAACAGGCTGAAACAGTTGAGGTTCCCGTAACGACTGAAATTACCCCTATCGTTCCCGGCCAGACTGTTGAAGTCCCATCAGTGAATGCTCAGCTTGAACCTGAAGTCCAGGCGACCGAAAGGCTCGTAGAATGAAATATGCAGTCGTACCTTTATTTTGTTTTTTGTAATGGAAAACTTCAAACTTTAGTGATATAAATATCTTTTTGGTTGATGTCAAAGTTTTTCAATTTTGTTTAATCGTATGGACCTCGGAACATTAAATTATTCTCCACACAATAATTTTTATTATCCAACAATTTTACTGGCCGAAAGGCTATGGCAAAAAAAATAAAAATACCGGTAAAATAATTTGAGATGAATTGCATTCCAGCTATTTTGTATTGGTCTTCCTTCTGTCGTTTCCAACTTGTAGGCACCTTGGCCAATGATCTTTGTAATGACGTATGGGCCCTCCCATTTTGGTCCTAGCTTCCCATCTTTGACTTCTTTGGTATTCTGAAAAACTTTGCGTAGAACCCAGTCTCCTTCTTTGAATGTCCTGCACCTGACATTTTTGTTGAAATATTTGGCCATTTTTTGTTGATGAGCAGCAAGTCGAATGGAGGTATGTTCCCTTAATTCATCAATGGTATCAAGGTTGTAATTCAAGAGCTGTCGATTGGTATCTTCTTCAAGCCATTGGTAACGCGGAGTAGGAACAATTCCTTCGGCTGGGACTACTGCTTCGCACCCAAACGTAAGAGAGAATGGGGTTTGCCCAGTCGACGAACGGGCTGTAGTTCTGTAGGACCATAGAACTTCTGGAAGTTCATCTGCCCATGCTCCTTTTGATTTCTCCAATCTTTTCTTCATTATGTTCATGATTGTTTTGTTGGACGATTCAGCTTGACCATTGGCTTGAGGAAAACGTGGGGTTGAGAAGTTTAATTTGATTACCCAATTCTTACAGAAATCTTAGAAACGATAGCTAATTAATTGAGATCCATTATCGGTTATGATTTCTCTTGGCAATCCGAAACGACAAATGATGTTCTTCCAAATGAAGTTTTGCACTTCTCTGTCTCGAATTTTGGCAAAAGCCTCAGCTTCGGGAGCTTTCCAAGTATCCGTTATGGCAAGTATGTAGACTCGTTGTCCCGGGGCTATAGGGAGCTTTCCAACGATATCCATTCCCCATTTCATGAAAGGCCAAGGTGACAGTATCGGCCTGAGCTTTTCTAGTGGTAAATGTGTGACGGGGGCAAATCTTTGACATTTCTCACACCTACGAGTGAATTCGACCGAATCAGCACGCATAGAGGGGCAATAATATCCTGTCGTGTGGGCTCGGCATGCTAGGCTTCTACCGCCTGAATGGTTTCCGCATTCGCCTTCATGAAGCTCGGTTAATACACATTGGGCTTCTTCTGGAGTAAGACATTTAAGGTAGGGACCGGAAAGTGATCTCCTTAAAAGTTTCTCATAATGTAGTGTGAATTTGGCAGCTAGCCGTTGAATCTTTCGCGCTTCCATTTTATCTTCTGGTAGCAAGCCGCTTCGTAAATACTTTACAATTGGAGTCAACCATGAGTCATCTGATTTGATTGTGGTAACTTCCTGGATTTTGCTTTTCCAAATTGCTGGCCACTGCAAATAAACAACTGGGATGGAATGAATTTTCTCTACTTCGATTGTCGAACCCAGCGTAGCTAAAGCATCTGCGTGCGTGCGTTTTCATTTCTGGGGACTTGACAAATGGTCAGTTGCTCAAATATCGACTGAAGCTCTTTCACACCTTTGTAGATAAGATGCCATCTGTGAATCTCTAGCTTGATATGAACCCTGGAATTGATTGACAATTAATTGGGAATCTGTCTTTGCTTCAACCTTTTTGGCTCCAAGTTCTCGAGCCAAGTCTAAACCTGCTATAAGGGCCTCGTATTCGGCTTCATTGTTGGTAACTCTGAAGTTGCACTTGATTGCCTATTGCACCACATCGCCTTCTGGAGTGGTAATCACAATCCCTAAGCCGCATCCACGTTTGTTGCTTGATCCGTCGACTGCGAGCTTCCACATGGCCGATGGATTAATGTAATGGGTTTCTAGTTCAGCTGGTGCTTGTAGACTGGGACTGAAATCAGCCACAAAATCTGCAAGAGCTTGTGACTTGATTGCAGTCCGTGGTTGGTATGTAATGTCGTGTTCTCCAAGCTCCACAGCCCATTTCGTCAATCTCCCGTAAAGCTCGGGTTTATGGAGAATGCTTCTAATTGGATAAGATGTGTAAACTGTGATCGAATGCCCTTGAAAATATGGCCGTAGCTTTCTCGCTGCTGTTATCAAAGCTAGTACCAATTTTTCAATAAGAGGGTAGCGTGACTCCGTATCCAATAGCGCTTTACTTACATAGTAGACTGGGAGTTGAGTATCATCTTCCTCTCTGATCAGGACTGCACTTACTGCTTGCTCCGAACTCCTAATAAAGAAAAAGCCTTTCGTTGTTGATTGGCTTTGACAAAAGTGGTGGAGAAGACAAGTATCGTTTGAGCTCTTTCAATGCTTCCTCGCAGGCTGGAGTCCATTCAAAATTCTTGGCTTTCTTCAAGGCGGAGAAGAATAGGAAACTTTTATCGGTTGACTTTGAAATGAATCTATTCAGTGCATCAATTATTCCAGCTAGTCACATGACGTCTTTAGGATTGGTAGGAGAGTGAATGTCGAGTATAGATTTGATCTGACTTGGATTGGCCTATATCCCTCGTCGTGTAACCATGTATCCAAGAAATTTCCGGAAGCGACACCAAAAGCACATTTCGTAGGATTCAATTTCATGCCATACCTCCTCATTGTGTCGAATGCCTGTTCCAAATGTGATAGATGTTGTTTGGCTTCTAATGATTTCACCAGCATATCGTCTATGTAGACCTCCATTGTTTTCCCAATTTGTTGAGAAAACATTTTGTTTACCATACGTTGATAAGTAGCACCAACGTTTTTCAGGCCGAATGACATTACCTTATAGCAATAAATGCCTCTGTTGGTGACAAAGGCTGTCTTCTCTTGGTCGCCTGGATGCATGAGGATCTTATTGTAGCCTGAATACACATCCATGAAACTTAGCAATTCATGGCCTGCGGTAGCATCAACCATTGAATCAATATGAGGCAATGTGAAAGAATCTTTGGGGCATGCTTTGTTCAAATCTGTGAAGTCGATGCAGACTCGCCATTTCCCATTCTTCTTCTTCTTTCGTACTATCACCACGTTAGCTAGCCATTCTGGGAATTGGACCTCCCTAATGGCTCCATTTTGTAGCAATTTCTGGACTTCTTCTTCAATGATCTGATTTCTTTCTGGGGCGAATTTCTTCTTTTCTGTATGACAGAAGGATAGCTTGGGTCCACATGGAGTTCATGGGTGATTAATTCTAGGTCGATCCTGGACATATCTTCATGAGACCAGGCGAAGCAATCATGTTGTTTCATCAAAAAATCAATTAAGTCGGCCCGTAGCTTGGGGTCAAGATTAGCCCCAATCTGTGCTTTATGGTCACTAAATTGCGGGTGAATTTGGACTTCGTCGAGCTCCTCAATACTCGGTAGGTCTGGTGATGACGCACCAGATCCTTTCATTAATTGCTATGCTGACTGAGGTTTTGCTTTTAAAGTCGTCTGGTAACAACTTCTAGAAGTAGATTGGTCTCCTTGAATCTCTTGGACTCCCCATCTCGTAGGGAATTTGAGTACTTGATGGTAAGTTGATGAGACTGCCCTCATCTCGTGGATCCAAGTTCTGCCAACGATCAAGTTGAAGGCTGAGGGACAATCGAGGACCAAAAATGAAGTCAACTTATTGATTCCTCCCGTATAGACTGGAAGAGTTATTTCTCCAATGGTGAATTTCTGTTCGCCGCTGAACCCGATAAGAATAGTTGACTTCATGTTGACCTTTTCTATCTCGGTTCCCATGTCGGAAAGTGCTGCCCTGAAGATGATATTTCCTGACGAACTTGTGTCGACCAAGATTCTTTTGACCATAAAATTTGCAATTTGCAATGAGATTACCAACGCATCGTGATGTGGATTCATTCGACTAGAATTGCTGTCGTCTGAAAATTCAATTGCAAGGTTTGTACACGTCTCCTCTATTGACATAGTTGAATGGAAAAGACCCATTGTTGCAATTCTGGCATGTCGTTTCGCTGCTGAGTATGAAATACCACTAACTTCTGAACCACCAGAAATAAAACTTACAGTATTGTTGATTGGTGGTGGTGGTATGGGGCCATATTCTTTATCATTCCTCATGGCCATTGTAGCCTTGCCTTTATCTGTGAGCAATTCCTTCAAGTGCCCTTTATTCAGCAATTCCAATACTTCCAATCTCATAGCCACATAATCTGCCGTCGTATGGCCATAATCTCGATGAAACTGACACCACTTGCTGATATCTTTCTTGACTGAATAATCTCTGGAGCGTGGGGGCCACCTTACTTCGCTTCCCATCTTCTTGAGTACCGAAACCAGTTCCTCTGAGGAAACAGTAAAATTATAGTCTGGGAGTCTTTCCTTATTAACAGATTTGTCTTGTCCCCTGAATGGTAATGGTTGACGCTTGAAGTCCCGGTTAAAATGCATTTTCTGATGATCCTTCCCGTCTGTTGGGCGTGGTGCTCCGTTGGGAAATTCTTTGTGCCGTTTAGTAGTATCTTGAGTACTAATGTATTGCAAACCAGAAGAATTCTTTTCTTTTGTTCCTTTGTTCCTCTTGTCTTCTTCCCATCTAATTTCAATTTGGGCTCGAGCCATGGCTTGATCCATCGTGTAGCATCGGAATTTAGTGAGTTTCTTGTAAAGTCCGCTTTCTAGAAGCAAACCATTCCTGAATGCTTCTACTGCAGTAGGTTGATGGAGGTCCGGGACAGTTATTCTATCCTTCTTTATTGAAGCGAGCTACGTAGCTTCGTAAAGATTCACCTTTCCTTTGTTGGATGGCATAAAGGTCGTCTGAAGTCTTTTCAATTTTGCAAGAACTCGCAAAATGCTCTACAAATTTGTCTGCCAGATGTTGGTATGATCCAATGGACCTATATGGAAGATTGATGAACCAAGTTAGGGCTGGTCCCCCAATGTCTCCCCAAATCCTCTGCACATTCCACCAGCCTCCCACTGTCGAGGGGTTAGGCATGTTGACATCATCTTATATTTGTAATGGATGATGTGGTCGTCAGGGTCAGTCGACCCATCATACATTTTCATATCTGGAGGGCTGAATTTCCTTGGTAATTCTACAGAGGTGATAGTCTCAAAAAATGGTGTGTCAGAAATTGTCCCAGCTCTACTTTTCCTCATTGGTAGTTTAACGCCTGATAGACTGGACAATATTGCTTCTTTGAACTCTAACATTTCTTTGCGCATGTTGGAGGCGACTTGCTGAGCCTGGTCGGCTGGGGAAATTGGCAGAACTGTAGGATTTCTTGGATGGTCGCCTGGAGAAGGATCATCATTTGCCACATCGTTGAATGTTTCCAAAAGATTGGATGGAACTATATCATTGTTGGCATTGTCCGGAGAATCACGTTGTTGAGAGGTGGAAGAGATTAATTCCAACTGCTTCTGAAGGTTTGTATTGGAGCTTCGCATGGTCAAATCTCTCCTCCTCAAAGTTCGTAATCATTCTTGTAGCATAGATATTTGGGCTGCAGTTGGATCTGGTGTCAGCTCGCTGCTTGAAGCCATGAATGACAATTAGAATTGTAGACTGTAAATCTTTTGCTTGCTATAAATCGCCAAGGCCCCACGGTGGGCGCCAAATTGTGGATGCTGGTTTTCGGTCGAGGTCCACAATCAGAATTTGTAGGTTGGGGGCACTGGCGATCCTGCAAGACAAAGGTAGAGTGAGCGGGAGCAGACTGCCCACCGTGTGGTGGGTGCCGTGGGCACTCCGACGCTCAAGTCAGTCGTATGGAATGAGCAGTGAATAAGTAAAATGTGAAAGTAAGGTTTGCTATTACCTTAACCTTCTTTGGGTGGCCGTGAGGGCGGAGGAAAGTGTTTAGGAAATGTGAAACTCTGAGAGTTTGTGTCAGAGAGCAGCGGTTTGTATATAGGAAGTAATGTTTGGATTGAAGACTCTCTGACCCCCATTTGTATGCCGAATTACGTTTCCTTTTATAGATCTGAAAAGAGATTACTTTGTAGCTGTGATAAAAGCTGGCAATGGGCCTACAACGTGCTGACATTTCTGGCTAAGGGACCCACAACGTCCCTTGGATCTAACTTTCGGCGCTGCATGTGTTTTTGTTTAGAAAAAGAAGAATAGTCAGTAACAGTTGTGTTTTATGCTGTCTATTTATTTGGCTTTATATTTGTAGCACTATGTACCGATGGAATAAGGTCTTTTGGGCTGGGTTTCCCAATATGGTGTTTAAGGGCCAATATTTGTGGGCTTTTGGTATTTGACTTTGACGTGAAAAGACGATTTTACCCTCGGGTCCAAATTAGGCCCGTACACCTGCTAACTCAATCAGAGAGAAAATCATTTGGTGATTGTCTAAAATGGTGAAATTCTCTGACAATTATGCCTCGAATATTAGAAGTTGGGTAAGGGATGACCTGATAACTGGTTAGACAGTAACTCCACCTACTCTAATACCTCTAGACTATAATAACCTGAAGAACTCATCGAGCTCGCACTAAGCGGCCTTCTCCAGAACCTCTGAAGTCTCTGAGTGGATCAACCTTACGAACTCAATTGCCGAAACTTCGACTACCAATCTTCCTCCTCAAGAATTCTGAAGACTTAGGAAATTGGATTAGGGTTGTGTTTTTGTGTTGACAGTATATCAAAGAAGGATCTCACCAAAACAGAGAAGACAAGAATAATCAATATAGTCTTTAAGGTAAATTTTCAAGAAGGTTGAAACAAAAGATTTATAGGCTCTGAATAATATCTTTTCACCCCTTATGAAAATGGCTCTAAGTTTATTTATATAGGTAGGGCGAATGTAAGAGTTTCATACTGAAAAAATGGCTTAAAAACATGTACAAAATATAAAAACAATTTTCTTTTTTTCCTGTCTCGTTCATTGTCTTCTTCATTTCCAGATGAGTTAAGGAAGCGATTCAATGATTTTACATCTATTGACATTTTTATTTTCATCCCTTTGCTGCAACGGACTAACGAAAGAACAAAAAATATAGCTTCTCATTGACAATTGGGTTGATTGGATTTCAACTTCATGTGTTTTGAACATGTAAAGTGCAAAATGTACAATTTGCCCTCCATTATGGGCTCTCGGCTTTGGCAAAAATTTGGGATTTATGTTGCAATTTGATTTTTGATGTGTATGACATGTTAAATTCATCTTAGAAATGATTTAGAATCATCCAAAATTATTTCGAACAATTTAGGACTAAAATGAATAAATACAAAGTTTTAGGGCAATTTGGTAATTACCCCAAAATTTAATTTTTTGTGTAATATTTCATAATTTCATAATTTGATAATTGAATATATTTATTTAATTAATCCGAGAAAAAGTTTTGAAATCGGAAAATTTTGATTTTCCACTGTTCCGCTGCGTTACCGAATTTCCGCAATAAAACCCTTTCACTTATGGTACATATACGGGCCAACAAATTCTACCTTAATTCGCACTTGATTAAAGAATGCATCGGTCCACATCCAATGAATATCTAGATGCCATACCATGAAAGTTTTCTGACATACATGACATCAAAGTACGAATGATCTCACACAAAATCAATACTATTCTATAGTCAAAGGATCACATATGCTACTCGACTCGATGAGATTCCTATTGACGGTGGTTTGTACTTAAAACTATTAGGAATCATCTGTGAGTCACTCAGTATTCGGTCCAACCAATACCCATACGTCTAAATGAGCTTCCAAAGCTCATGGTACATTGGGTTAAACCATTAGAACTCTAATTCCAATATACGACATGTGCTAGTCTTCTAGATTATAGGAATTTGAATGTATTCCAAAACCAACTACTAGGAATATAAATATACTTTAAGAATAATTTATAGTAGTAATAATTATCCCAATGTCAGACTGAAGGTGTTTTAGTGGCGGAAATCCGGTAACGCAGCGGAATAGTGAAAATTAAAATTTTCCGATTTCAAAAATTTTTCGCAGATTAATTAAATAAACTTATTTATTAATTATCCAATTATCAAATTATGAAATATTACTCAAGAAATCATATTTCTAGGTAATTGCCAAATTGCCCCAAACTTTACATTTTGTTCATTTTAGTCCGAAATTGTTCAAAACAATTTTGGATGATTCTAAATCATTTATAATATGAATTTAACATGTCCCAAATGTCAAAATAAATTAGAAACAAAAATCCCCCAAAACACACCAAGGCCGAGAGCCTTATAGTAGTGGATTAATGTGCATTTTGCACTTCCAATGTTCAAAACACATTAAGAAAAAATCCAATCAACCCAATATTTACATGCATCATATACACAACCAAATACACCACATAAATGAAAAGCCCCAAATTTGGAAGTGGTCTCAAACCCTAATTTTTCAATTTCACCAATTGGACAAATTAGATCAATCAATTAAATCCAACACTTCAATCAAGTTTATACAACACCAATCAAACCTCACCACAATGAAACAGCTATAGAACAATTCTAAGTCATTTAAGAGTTGGTCAATAACTCTAGAGTGGCAACAAGGTTCTAAAACCATGAAAAGAATGCTTACTAGCTAATTAGTAACAATTATCAACTTATACATGCACAACCCCTTTATCAAACTTTCATCCACCAAAAATACAAAGAATAAAGAATAGAAAAACTCAAGAACATCACAAGATATGGCCAAGAACAAGAGGAACATTTTTCTCTCTAATGGCTAGTTGGAAATACTTACTTAAATCCAAGCTTTTCTTTGTTGATTTTTCTTTACTTTCCTCAAGCTTCTTTGCTTTCCTTTTAATGGAGTTTTTGATAAAGTGTGAAAGGTTAACAAACCCTAAATGAAAAAAACAATATATACTTACACACTTTTTAGCCTTGGCCGAATTTTGCTAAGTATAATATCTAGATATTTTAATTTTTATTTCATTTAATTTTGCTTTATTAACTTGTTACTTTTAATCATCAAACCATTTAATGAATTAACGTAAGTCAACAAAAGCAACTCAAGTCATTAAAATAAATATCATAACTTTAAAATATCTATACTTTAATTAATTTAATCATTTAAAAAATAAATAAATATAAATATATTAAATATATGTATTATATTTACATTAAATATCAAATACATATATATATATATATATATATTTATGATATTAGTCAAATATCTCATTCTGATAATTAATTAATGTCTATTTGATAAAATCTAACATTAAATGCAAATACACAAAAATTACAAAATGACTATCGGGTCCTTACACATGTATTTTGCGTTTAACCTTTAAACGACTTAATAAATAATCAGTATTATTTATAAATGTTGCCCTAGTGCTCTACGAGTATATTTCATTAGTGAGACTCTAGATTCAGGCATATCCGTTATGAAATCCAATTTCGTGTCCATAATTTATCCACCCGTAACTGATGACGAACACAGATAAACTCACTGAATCATACAGGTCGAGGTCATGGCAAATGTATAATTCCTCCGTCACAGGTATCTGGATATATCCCAGAGATATAGATGTAAACGTCAAATCTCTATGGGGATTATCCCGTTGACGTCTCTATTAGCAATCTCAAAAAGAACATTTAGAACTGGCTTCTAAATTATACCACGGGCCCATGATTTTTATCCGATTGCTAATCATATGGACTACCCATGCTCTGGTTTACAGAACTGACGGATCCTATCTCGATACTCACAGGACATCATGCGGATCTATCTACACCCAACGAACATGCGGAGGTCTGATCTTAATAGATCGGTGACGTGACTGCCATCTAAGTGTAGAAGATGTCTCATGTGCCCACAGTGGCATCTCAAGTCTAAGAATCACAAGTGCTACTCAATCCGAGAAGATTCATATTGACATTGGTGTACCATCCATTAAGAATATTAGGTGAGTCGTTCAGTATATATCCGTTATAAATACCTACACGTCTATACTAGTCTCCAAGACTTATGGTTCATTGAGAAACCATTGGAATCATATATTCCAGTATACGATATGTACCGGTCTCAACGAGTTTACTTTACTGACCAAATAGTGTAAACTTTGACAGGAACTGTCTGAGAATGACAACGCCATGATACAACTCAATGTCAGTTGAACGATTTTGCAACAACATCATGACTAGTCATTCTAAGGTCATTACGTCTTTACCATATTAAAAGATATATTATATTATAGAAATCGCATATATTATTCATAATAATAATGTTTTACAGTAATATTCATAAAGAAATACAACCGGGAATTGGCGCTCTGAGTACTAACCCCCACACAGACCACTTAGTGTCCAGTATTACTACATGACTATTCTAAGGTCGATGTCATTCTTAGCATATTTATACATCAATCTTATATGCATAATGACAATACCATTAAAAAGTTTTGAAATGAAAATGCAGTTATTTTATTAATAAATAATAAAATATAATGTACAATATATTATTCGGATTGGCCCTCCAAGCACCAATCCAACAAGCTCTCACTTGCTTAGTGCCAATCTAGATGGTACCTCAATCCCATCTCCTCTACATGTTTATCGAATAAATTAGGAAGTTAGGCCTTAGTAAGTGGGTCTGCTATGTTGTCAAGTCCTTGAACCTTCAAGACCACTATGTCTTTTCATTCAGTAATATTTCTAATCACGTGATATTTCCTATCTACATGTTTAGACTTGGAATGCACCCTCAGCTCCTTAGCTTGCGTGATGGCTCCATTATTATCACAGTACAATAGGATCGAATCCTCAATACTAGGTACAATATCAAGTTCTTTGATAACATTTCCATTTTATACAGCTTCTTTAGCAGCTTCTAAAGTCACTATAAATTCTGCCTCAGTGGTGGAATCAGCTGTTAAGCCTTGCTATGGACATCGCCAACTAACCGCACCCTTATTAGAGGGGTGTGTGTGTGTGTGTAGACTATCTATCATCTGGATGTCTTTGGAAATTAGTGTCTATATAACCTTTAAATTATAGCTCTTCTTCTCCATATATGAGAAACTTATCTTTAGTACTCTTAAAATATTAGGATATGTTTCATAGCTGTCTAATGATCATTACCTAGATCAGATTGTGATCCGCTAGTCATAATGACGCTGAAACTGATGTCAGGTTTTGTACATAACATAACATACATAATGCTTCATAGAAGCATATGGCAAGTTAGAAGTTTTAACTCTCTCTTCCTCAGTTTGGGGTGTCATTTTCTTCGAAAGATGTATGTCATATTGGAAAGGTACATTTACTGTCTTGCAGTTGGTAAAACCATACATTTCTAAAATTTTGTCTATATATGTGGATTGCGACAACCCTATAAGCTTCCTAACTCTATCACAGTAAAACCTTATACCTAGTATTTAGGAAGCTTCACCCATGTCTTACATGGAGAAGTTCTTGAAAAAATAGGCTTTCACACTTTGTATCAATCGTATATCATTTCCAATGATAAGGATGTGGTCTACATACAAACCTAGGAAAACTATCATGCTCCCACTCACTTTCTTATGAACACACGGTTCTTCCTCTTTCTTGATGAATCCAGATAATCTAATTATCTCATCAAAACGACGATTCTAGCTTCGGGATACATGTTTAAGTCCATAAATAGACTTATTGAGCTTACAAACCTAGTTTGAAGTCTCACTGGATACGAAACCTTCTGGAGGTTCCATGTAGATATCCTCATAGAGGAATCTATTTAGGAAAGCGATTTTCATATTCATCTGTCATACCTCATAGTTATGATATGTAGCAAAGGCTAAAAGAATCCTAATGGACTTTAGCATGGCTACTAGTGAAAAAGTTTCATCATAGTCAATCATAGGACATTGAGTGTAACCTTTCACGATCAGTCGGGCCTTAAAGTTTTCCATCATTCCATCGGGCCCCAGCTTCCTATTATAAACCCATTTACAACCAATAGATTTAACTCCTTCAGAAAGTTTGACTAAGTCCCAAACTTGATTGTCATGCATAGAATCCATTTCAAATTTCATGACTTCCTACCATTTTCCCGAATCGATATCCAATAACGCTTGTTTATACGTAGTCGGATCTGTTTCCTCCAAGTGAATAATATCAAGGCTCACATCAGATGTGAAAAACCAATCTCTTATGAGACCTTGATATTTTATTCAACTTACGTAGAACCTGTATTGTAGATCCTTCGCCTAGTTGGATTTGTGGTTCCATCTCAGGTTTCTTACTGTTGGGATCAAACTCATCGAGTTCAATCTTTCTACAATTCTCACTTTCTCTCAAAAATTCCTTTTCAAGAAAAGTGGCAAAGTGAACAACAAATAGGTGCTAGTTTATCCCGCTGCGCAACTCTGATGTATGCAAGACAACCCCAAATCTTTAAATAGATAAGACTTGTATTTCTACCGAACCATATCTAATATGATGTTGTGAAAACATCTTTCGATGAAACTCTATTAAGTATGTGGACATCAATAAGTAAAGCATGACCATAAAGGTAATATGAAAGATCTATATAGCTTACATAGATCGCACCATATCCAATAAAGTATGATTTCTCCGCTCAGACACACTATTGTGTTAAGGAGTTCATAGGGAGCTATATCGGGCGAGAATTCAATTCTCCCTTAAATAATTTCTGAATTCATTGCTCATAAATTCACCATATTGCTCTAATCAAAGACATTTGATGAATTTATTGGTTTGTTTTACTACTTCATTTCAGAATATTTTGAACTTGTTAAATATTTTCGATTTATAGACATATTCATATCTTGACTTATCATCCGTGAAAGTCAAATATTTTGAACTTGTCAAATATTTCCGATTTATAGAAATATTCATATCTTGACTTATCATCCGTGAAAGTCACAAAGCATGTACAAACATCATAAGCGGTATAATTTAATGGACCACACACATCGCTATGTATTAGTTCCAATATTAATAACTCTCAATACGGTGTCTAACGCTAAGAAATTGGGCCTTTGTCATTTTCCCTAGAAAACATGCCTCACAAATCGGTAGGTATCTAAGATAAGATTTCAATCAAACCATCCTTTATCAATTTTCGTAGACTTCTAACACCTATGTGGCCCAATCTCATAAACCATGATTCAATATTATTTAATTTAAATCTTTTACTTGTATTTTCCTTTATATTAAAGACATTTCTATATGTTTCCAAAACATAGTGACCGTTAGATAAAGAATATTGTCTTTATCATATAAACATAAAGTACCATCTTTAATGTTTATTTTATATAATTCTTTATTTAATATTGATTAAGATATTATCTATCTGATAAGAGAGAGCATACAAAAAAACAGCCATGTAAATACAACCTGACGAGGATTATAACTTTACTTTCCCCCTCCAAAATTTATTATATTGGAGAAGATACAATTGTTGAGGATAAGATTTTATTGGGTTTTGGATAGAAAAAAGATGGGCATTTTTTTTTCCCTTTAAAAAAAATATTTTTTTAATGCCAAACAGCAACATATTTTTAGAGGGTGTGTCGGCAAGTGTAATTCCATCAGTATATATTATTGTCAAATTAGTATGACATTATTCTCTATTCTTTCTTTCATAGTACCAGTGGTTACGTATGTTTGATTTTCACTGCAATACAAAGGTCACCCATACATCAAACGATTGTAACTTGGAGATATATTTTGGCTTGATATTATTTCTTACAATACCAGTGCAACACATGTTTTTGACGCCTGTTTTTTGTTACAGGGGTTATTTAGAAAAATCACTCGAATAAATCTCTCTCAATTGTGAATTTGTGTGTTTGTTGAGAATCAAATGTAAATTTGACAAAAGATAGAAATAACATACAAGACAAAGGGTTTAACGTGGTTCGGCCGAATGGATCCAACCTAAATCCACTGGTGCAAGGGAAATAAAATCTTTATTAGGTGCTCGGGTCTGACCGACCTATATTATCTCTCTCTTACCCTTAAGCTTTTTGCTCTCTTTTTTATAAGTTATGTGCGAAATAATTTTTAGCCAATCTCTTATAATGAGTTCTCAACTCCTTTATATACTAGGTAAAATTTTATTATTACACCAACTTGTGACGTCAGTCACGTTGCTAAGCCATTATTGCCTAGGCTCTCTTTCCCAATTACCCTACAGATAATAGCTCAACCGCCTGACACATCTACTATCTGCCATATGAACTTCATTAAATTGTCCATTCTTGGTAACTGTTAGACGCTCCTCCCATGTGCCAGCCTGTATTCCAACTACTCCTATGCGGTGGCGTGTGTCAGTGGAAAAGCTTGCAACCCTGCTCCGTCCCGTCAGCCGCTGGCCTATTTCTATCCCATCAATCATTGGGAAGCCCAGACCATCGTCTAAGAGTATAAAGCAGCATCCTCGACCCATATCCTCGGGTCGGTGTGTCGAAACAAATGAAACCATTGGATCTACCAGAAGGTCGGGTCGGTAGAAAAGCCTTCACTTCCCCACATTCTCTTCTAAAAAGTCAAGCCTGCATTGAGCCCATTTTTATATAGAAATATTGAGAAATAGCTTCCCTCGATGACAGTCCGAACTGTTATGAATCTCTTCTAACTTGTATCTTATAGTGATCACTTTCCTCAGGTGTATGTGACCGTATCTTAGCTGATTCCCCATGTTCCTCGAATCGGTATCCAAATGTACCGAATCTGATCTACTGGTCGGGTCAGGCACCCCCGAGCCCGGAGTCTTATCCTTGTAAAGATCTTATGCCCCATCTTGACAAAGTGAAACCTCTTAAATACACTTCTTCATATTTCGGCTCTTATCGGATCTGAAAATCACCATCAACACATGTTAATCATATACTTAACAAATTTGAACAAAGTGACCACAACATCTTGAACCATATTGTTAAGATTACTTATTTCTATTATTTTAGACCCATCACGTAAATAAACTCAATTAGCTCTTTCATTTTTGCCAAGCTCACTTCTACAAAACCATTTGGAATTTCAATGAATTTAAGTGTGGTTTTGGCAATATTATTAATTATTTTTAACAGTTATCTAATTATTGAAATATAAGTTGTATTTCTCTGTGGAAAACGCCAAAATGAAGTTGTGTCATTGGATAAGAAACAAGGATTTTTGCGGTAAAGATTTAATCACGAGTTTCTTATGGTGATGTGCTCTTTTTGTCAATATCTTATTTTTTGTACTTTTTGTATGATTCATCAGATTATTATATTTGTTAAAGCTCTAAGCACATCAATCATTTCCTTACAAAACGTCAAAATGCAATTGATACGTCTTTCTACTTTCTACTTTTAATTTTTTTTTTTAAAATTTTGTTGGGTAAGAAAATTTCGTTGGTCTATTTAATATTGTAGAAAATATATTAAATTTTACTTTAAACAATTACAAAAACTTGTGTAAGTGATTTTGAATGAAACGATCAATGCATACAAACATTATTATGTAGATGAGCCAAGTACATAAATTATATTTATTGAATCACTATAAATATCATTTAAATCATTTGGCATGTGTAATTCACAATGATTGTGCCATGTCACAAGACTTTTATGTCAAAAATGCACTGGAAACTAATCTTTAAAAACCAATTTATAAGAAAATGGTGTATAAGAATTAATAAACATTATGTTAATTTCATTTTTGTTAATAATGTCCGTAGCAAAACAAGTTCAATTGATTTATAATGAATCTTGAAGATCTCGGAGCAATTGGACTTGCATTTGGCAGACTGTGCATGAAGATATCAGATATGCGTTATTGCTATGTTCGTGTTTACGTTCGAACGAGTGGCATTCATGTCACGTTCGTGTTTGGGTTCGAACGAAACTTGAAATTAGGTTCCTGTGCGTAGTGCATTCATCTTTTGATGAGAACGAAACATTCCAATGTATTTGCGTTCAAGACTGCGTTCGAACGAGTTTACGAAATAGTGCGCGTTCAACTTCCGTTCGATGGGCGTTGGAACAAAATTAAGGGACTGGGTTATTTTGGACTCGTTTTTGAGCTAGTTTTGCACAAGGAAAACCCTATCTCCGTCCTACCTGTATAAACAAACATAGAGCCACCTTACCAGGGATTGGAAACATATTATTATGAGCTACAACTTTATTTGCTTTCGACCTTCTTGACAATTCACCAAGAAGACTTCTTTGATTTCCTTATCTTCTTTCTTTTGGTGAGATTGATATTTGAGTTACCATCAACACAGAAACACAACCCTAACCCAATTTCCTAAGACTTCAAAGCTATTTTAGAGGATGATTGGTAGTCGGAGTTCCGGCGTTGCGAGTTCACATGATTGATCCACTCAGAGACTTCAGAGGTTCTAAAGAAGACCGCTTAAGGCAGGTTTGGGGAGTTCTTCGAGTTATTACAATATAAAGTTCTTCGAGTTATTATCCTTCAGACTGTTCATGAGGGCACCTTGTCCGCTAAAAATAATAGACTCCAAGAGCTTGCTACAAGGTTTGAAGTCGCTAGCATGAAAGATGATGAGACTTTGATAAATTTTACGCTGAGATTAACGATATTGTTAACTTCAACTTTAACCTAGGTGAGACTATTCATACAAATATGATAGTTAGGAAAATTCTTAGTGCTAGGGATTTATCAGAGCGGCGCAGATGAAGAAGCGCGATTCGGACGAAATCGTAGTTTAAAATTTTTAAACATACAAATAAATTATTCAATATCAAATATTAATAATTCATTCATATTTCACCTAAACATACTTATTTGATATCATATAACGACATAAATAATATAGAAACTTCGCGAAACGTTTACTAAAATTTTTTTTCGTAAAATAGCATAAAACACTTTTCCGACCGAACCGACCGACCAATGCACATGGGAGCTGTCCAGGTCAGCCCCAAAAACATTTGGACAGTTCGTGGGCTGCCCGAACAGTGACCAACTCACTGTTTGGGTAGCCGTTACCCGATAACGTCGATTTTCGTCGTTTTCACTTATTTTCATTCCGAAACAATTTTCGGTAATTATTTTCTTGAGCAATTAAAATAAAAAATTTATTATAATTACTTAATAAATAAAAAATGAATTTTTTTGATCCAAAAATCAGATTTTATCATTAATTACCGTAAGACCCCAATACTTTATATTTTGATCATTTTAGTCATAATTTGTCAAAAATAAATTTAAGTGATTTCAAATCATTGCCAAAATGATTTATACATATCATATACATCAAAATACAACTCACAACACAAAATCCACAATTTCTTCAAATTTTTGAATGTGCCCAATATTTTCCAGATTTTGCATTTTGGTCCAAATATGTTCAAAATAACATTAGATGATATCCAATCAACACCAAATTAAATATACATCATATATACATCATTATATGAAAAGCCCCAATTTTGGTTTAGGTTAAGAACTCTAATTTCTCAAATTAGTCCAATTAACAAAATTAACCAAATTAAACACTTTAATTTAATCTCTACAACACCAAACATGTCCCACCACGTTGAAACAACTCAAGAAAAATTCTAGGTCATCAATGAGTGGCCTAACAACTCTAGAATGGTAACAAGATCATCAAATGATAAAAAAAAAACTTGTACATCATTTATAAGCTTACTTTATTAAACATATATGCATACATATTTTTTTCATGCTTCCAACCATCAAAACACAAACATAAGCGAATAGAAAAACTTAAGAACTACACATGTTGTGGCCAAGAACAAAAGGAACAAGTTTCCTTCTAATAGAAAGTTGGAAAACTTACTTAAATCCAAGCTTTCTTGATTTTTTCTTCTTGGTTTCTTTTCTTTTTCTCTCAACACTTTTGTTTTTGTTTTTGGTGGCTTCAATAAGTGTGTAGCAAAATGAAAAATAAAACCTTTAAATACCTAAGGTATATGGCCGAATTTGATGGAAAATTAAAAATATATTTTTCAATTTTTCCAAAAAAATATCTAAGAAGATATTTTGCTTTTTAACAAATTAAAGAATCAAAAATCAAAATGATAACCTTTATCATAAATGTAAAAGTCAAACTTATACACTTTAATCATTTCCTTTAATAAATATCAACTTAGATATTTTATATTTTTAATTACTTTAATTATTTAACAATTAACATAATAAAATAAATATTTAAATATAAATATCTCAAATATATGTATTATATTTACTTTAAATATCTCAAATACATATATTAATGATATATGTCAAATATCATAATTTGACATATAATTAATTTGTATTTAATAAGATCAAATATTAAATACAAATACACATTAATTAGGAAATGATAAAAAAGCCCCTTTATGCATGTATCTTTCGTTTAACCGTTAAACGATTTACAAATAATTAGTATTATTCATAAAAGTTGTCCTAGTGCTATACAAGTTTATTTCATTGATGAGACTCTCTAAGTTCAGGCATATCCGTTACAGAATCTAATTTCATGTCCATAATTTACTCACCCGTAAAATATGACGACCACAGATAAACTCGCTGAATCATATAGGTCGAGGTCATCGCATACGTATAAACCCTCTGTCACAAGTATTCAGATTATTCTAGAGATATAGATATTAACGTCAAATCTCTATAGATATAATCTCGTCGATGATTCTATTAGCAATCTTATAAAAACACTTAGAACTTACTTCTTCAGTGTACCACAGATCCATGGATTTAACGGATTACTAATCTCAAAATGTATACCTATGCCCTGTACACAGGACTGACAGATCCTATCTTGATACACACGTGATATCATGAGCATGAGTCCACACCCAATGAACAGGCGGAGGTCTGATCTAAATAGATTGGTGACGTGACTGTCACATAAGTGTGGAAGATAACTCATATATCCACAGTGGTATCTCGAGTCAAAGAATACTTATGCCCTGTACACAGGACTGATGGATCCTATCTTGATACACACAAGATATCATGAGCATGAGTCCACACCCAACGAACAGGCGGAGGTCTGATCTAAATAGATCGATGACGTGACTACTATCTAAGTGTGGAGGATAATGCATATATCCACGGTAGTATCTCAAGTCAAAGAATCACTATGTTATTCAACCCGAGAAGATTCCTATTGACGTTGGTGTACCAACTATTAGGTAATCTTCGGTGAGTCGTTCAATGTTTATCAAATAAACACCTACACGTCTATATGAGTCTCCCGAGACTCATGGTTCATTTGGATAAATCATCGGACCAAGTCATGATATACGACACGTACTGGTCTCAGCATATTTTTACTAACCGACCAGTGTCAGTAAATCTTGACCAGTAATTTAATTTGGTAATATATATCTAGTAGTGATACTTCTCAATGTATATTATAAGCTACGTTGTGATTGGGCACTACAATATATATTATCAGGTCATTGTCTAATATATATATATATATATATATATATATATATCATTACACATGATTTAGTTTCAATCTAATTAATTAGATCGAATATATATAATAAAAGACAAGAGATGCAACCATAAATAAGTAATATTATGGAAAAAAAAAGGTATTGCTCGTATTTATGAATCGGACATAAATACGATCCAGATTGGCGCTTTGAGCACCAACCCTAACAATTTCTCCCACTTTCTCTAGTGTAAATCCACAATATATACACATCTAAATGTGTATCATATACACATGGCCCTCAAGAACTCACCTAACGCTCAAGAGGTAGACAACAACAAGTAGACCTGCTATGACATATTGAGTTTTTCCAACAAACACAACTATTTCCTTTAGCCAGCATCATTCATATTTTGTAGAAACTAAGTTCTACATCAATATGACTCAAATGCCACATCAACATTGTGCTTCAGCCACTAAATTGTCCAAGTATTTATGGATCAAATCCAAAATATTATACAATCAACCATAAATATACCACTAATATCAAACTTCTAATCTATAAGATCACTATACAACTTCATAAGTCAATACTTCATAAGTTTCAACTAACTCCACATTGGAATCATTCGTGACACTCCCACTGTATATTTTCTGACTCTTTATGACGTAGACCTTCTAACGTCTTAATTAGACTCAAAGCTAATCTGACCCTAATGGTTGCAGATTTTATTCTCCATTATTAAAAAACTCGTTCTTAATATCTCAAAGATAATAAAGAACATGTTTCAAGACCCATCTTATGGTCTACATGGTATCAAAATAATTCGTAAAAATTACGATTAAATTGATATCTCTAATTGCACTCAATATATTATTCATTATTCCATCACCATATGATGCATAAGATTGACTAGACATTCTAATCAATTTCTCTTACGACAAAGGAAACATCATTTATGAAAGATGAATATTATATACTATAGACACATTAACTGTCAAACAGTTATACTAACTGTCATACATATAATCCCACTGTGTCCTTTATTATATCATATCTAATGTACGACTAATGGGAGCATCTCACAAGTCTTTTAGTTTTATATCATATATAAAACTTTATATCGAATATAATAGACCATTACCACTACTTTCACGAAGTAAATAAGACTCATATAAACCTTTTACCTAATTAACATATCATTATTACCTTTATAATTATAATGTCATTAAGATGTAAAATACTAGAAAGAAATTTGTACGCTCCCACTAACCCTTCTATCTCATATGTATTATTTATGCTTTGATAAATATCATACAATCTGATTGTGTAACGACCGGTAGTTATTACTACTACCTATGACAATATTATAACGATTAGGACAAAAGAACATAAAATAAAACATGTTAGGATTCAAATACAATTATGAGAAGACTTTGGGAACGATTGGTAAACTTCTCAAGGTCCCGGGACGGGACTGTATCGTAGTTATTTTGGAACCACCTATAGTATTTTGGGCATAATGTTTTCATACAAACTCGTATTTTTATGAATTTGCTATCGTCGGAAATCTTAGACCAAGACCTACAACTTCCACGTTAAACATTTTTCCAAATTTGGACTAGAACAGGGCCAAAAACGCAAATCAAAATCTGGGTGAATAGTGATTTCGGACCCAAATGACAAAAATACCAAATTTCTCCATTTCTCTAGATACTTCTACAATTTTCTTTATATCAATTGAGTCCATTATAAAAGATTTACTATTCACTATTATCAAAGGGGAAAGAAAACGAAATTGAAAGAGAAAGAAAGAGTGAAGCCGTGAAGAAGAAGGATAGAAGAACAAAAGAAAGAAGAAAAGAAGGAGGAAAGGAAGAAGAAGAGAAGAGAAGGAGAAGCAAAAAGGTTAGCATCCATGAAGCTTTGTGGAAAAGTTGGAAATCAAGAAAACTAAGGTAAGAAATCCATGACCCATGTTCTCAAATTAATAAATTTAATGATTTAGTGTTTGTGTAGTGTTGAAAACTTGATTTTGAAGATTTATTAGCATGCTTGTTGACAAATAAACAATGGAAAGTTAAAGAATTTCAAATTGTTAAGTTTTGGTAAAAATGGGTAGGATATGTGTGATGGATTAGAATGAACTTGATGATGAATTGGTGGTGTAGTGTTGGACAATTATGACCCATAGCATCACTATTTGTACAGAACACGGTGTTGTTGTACAAATTAACTATGTGACAAAGGAAATTGCTCTTTTATCATTTGTGATTAGATCACCAAGATGTATAAATGATAGAAGGTCCATATGATTAGTTCCGGATTGAGATGATATGAGACAGTGTCAATCCACGAAGGTTTAATCATTAAATATCCCTAGTCGTAGTATTATCGAGATTGGACATCGATAATGTGGAATAGACTAGTATTACACTTGTGCGTGTTATGGGAGCATAACGACATAGTTCTCATATATTTGGGTATTGGATACTCATGGAAGTGTAATATGAGGTTGTGTTTTACCGATGGTACGGAAAATAGCTTCGCTCTAGATAGACCCCTCGGAATTCCATTGGTAGTATAACTATGTGTCTATGGAAGTCCGAATCAGGGTAGGTGTATTTGGTCTTAACCTGAGACTTACACCGCTAATACTTGTGACTATCAATATACTTTGGTTTTGGTCGTCCAGGGCTTTAACTGGTTATGTGTACGCCTCTTCTGGGTATATTGAGAATCGTAGTGTATTGGGTGTGATGTCAAGATGGAAGTATCACTTCAGTTATAGTGGAGATGATGATAACGTAGGATACGGAACTAGTACTCTTATGTACTGCAGTCATCAGGATAATATGACTAGGTCATAGTTATCCGATTATAGAGACTAGTTGCCAGACATCCGATATGTGCTTCGTACGGGGCAGACACACTTCCAGCCTCAGGCCTTGTACGTGAACATCCGATACTGGATCGACATACACAATACTACATATACTACGCCTGATATAGATTATAATATTCCTTTAAGAATATTTCTGGAGAATGGGTAGGCAAGGCGCTTTGCTAGAAGCCAACCTTGTCTTATAAATCGGTAAAAACGTAGTACTAGGTACGTATGTGTTTGGATAGTCCGATAACCAGATTTACTGCCAACATATCCGGGGATCTCATGGGTCGCTTCCCGAAGATTCACCGATGACGTATGACTCACACTTTATTAATCTGGGATTAATTAGATGAGAGAGAAAATTAATCTGGGATTAATTACGGAGATGTTTTATCTGGGATAAAATATTATTTAAAGAGAGAAAATGGTTAATTTGGAATTAATCGATAAATTAATATATTCGATATATTAAACGAAATTGGATTTCGACGCGGAATTGAATCAGATTTTGATTCGGGCAAACGAGTTAATTTAGAATTAATTCGTTAGCGACGTGAATAATGATTTTCTAGGCATAATTATTTAATTACGTCGCAACGAAAAATTCGTTAATTCGGAATTAACGAACCTGAGCCTGGGAGTGTTTGCGGGGCCGCTCGCATTTCGAATCGAGTGGGGCCCACAAGTCCCATCTAGCGTCAAATCACTAGTCAATCAATTGATGTGATGTCTAGTCACTTTGAGTGATTTGACAACTTGTCATGAGTGATGTGAATAGTGATGGAAGTGGTTTGCTTTAATGCCTTGACTTTTTGAAAGTTGTAAATGGTATATGTTTTAATTGATTTTGGAAATCAATTAACCTAACACCAAAAACACATTTTCTTCTCTCTTTCTTCTCCCCTACCTCTCGGCCTTGGGCCATCTTCTTCCTCAAAATTTCTGGTTTTGCCGTGAAATGAAGGAGAAGCTTAGGAAGTTTTGCGGCAAAATTTCCGGAGTGCTAGCACGCTTAAGGAGTCGTATGAAGGTGATAGGGAAACCCACCCGTGGGCTTGGAATACACATCACAAGCTTGGAGCTTGGTGGACCATCCATGGCCGAATGGAGGAGCTCAATTTTTGAAGAATGCCGAGAGTTCAAGAAGCTTCAAAGGGCATAAAAAGTTTTGTTGTTCCTCGCATCGCTCAACCGATCATTGTAAGTATTCCGCAACTTATTTGAGTATTCGTACATGTGTTTCATTGCTTGAAAATGATCCTTGGGACCTTAGAGAAACCCAACAATGGTATCAGAGCCATTTGAGCATGAAATTTGAACTTAGGGTTAAAATTGGGCAAAATTGATTTGAGCATGTTTGAGTGAAATTGGATGTTTGAGTATGCTTAAATTGTGATAACATGGTTTTATGCATTGTCAATTTGATGAATTTTGAATTGGACAAATTTTCCCCAAATCTATTGGCTTGGCTGAATAGGATTATTGCCCTAAGTCATGGTATTTTTTGTTTCGTTGATCATTAGATGACTTGAAACGATTGGGTAATGTTGATTTAGGATTTAATCGGATTAAATTCGGAATCGAACATAAAAACCCTAAATGCTGTGAGCTTAATGCATGGAAAATGAGTTGATTTTTGATTAAAATATATTGGACATGTTTTGATGATAATGAGCATAATTAATTAGGCTAATTGATGTTTTGGAAATAATAATTTGGGTAATTAATTTTGGCTTACACTTTGGTTAGTTAAGTTATAAAATTTGGAATTTGGAAATTTAATTAATTAGGCCTATTTTGGAAATTGGGCTTGAAAAGTTGTAATTGGGCTAAATGGGCTTGGTTGTACCAATATGGGTTTAGGCTAAATTGGTTGGATCCAATTGGGCCCAAAACCATTTACATAAAGTCCAATTATGACTAATGGACCTTAATACTTTAATTGGGCATAAATTGATTTCTTGGCAAATAAGGGTGATTCCTTAAATGGGCTTTGGTATTTAGGTTTGACCCATGTTGACCAAAAGTCCATGCCTTAAGAAATTAATTAAAAGCACATTGGACTTTAATTAAATTAACATTGGATGTTAATCGGGCTTTGAGACCCGTAACGATTAGATTTAGAATCTAAGTCGTAGAGGTTCATTAATAAAGTGTGAATATTTAATTTGGAATTAAATAGTGAATTAGTATTGAATACAAATTGAATTGGATTTAATGTTGTAGTTTAGTATAATTCAAGAATTCGTACTTTGAGTACTTATTCGCAAAACGAGTTTGACTCGCGCAAAATCAAATCGTTGTTTGAACATTGGATGGTCATTAATATTCAGATTAATTAATTGGATTAGATTGATTGATAACATGCTTGTGTGAATACATGGTTACGATGCATGAATAATGTATATCGGATGGATATTAGATGGGTGGGGCATTTTTGGAAATTATTGTAATAAATTTAGAATTTATTAATTGGACTTGCATGTCCAGCCTATTACCTCTTGACTCTGTGTATTTCTTTTCTCACCTATTCCCCCCAATGTAAATGAGGTTTCTTTAGAAGTGTTATGTAATTGGGTAGAAGTAATACTTGTGCTAGTGGGAGAGAGGAAATTGCAAGATTTGTTCTAGGAATAATGTGTTTAAGTATCCATCCACATATCATTATTATATTTATTTACGCGCCTTATTATGTGTTTAGAATGCATGCTTAAGGGTGTATGATGATGAGACCTTAACAAAGATAATTAATTGATTTCAATTACGCGAAAAAAACCCTCAAATCATATTAAGCGTTTTTCCTTCCATTGAGTGATTCTTACTCAAGATCCAAGACTGGAACTGGTTTGTTGGCCAAAGTCAAGACCTTTGTCCGTCGCGGATGTGTTTGAATAATGAAGGCTTTGTTCCATATCGCTGTCTTGTCCAAGTTGTGATTTGTTGGCCAAAGTCAAGATCACTTCTTGTCCATCGACATTGATTACGAAGCTTTCCAAGGTCAATGGGTTCCGCTTAACTGGGATCATTAAGTTTGTTGTGCAAAATCCAAGGCTTAATTGATTCAGAGGAAAAAGGTTAGGGAATATATTGGATATATTGGCATATATAAGATATATGTTTCGGACTTGGATGTCCACCTACTGGATCTAGGAATTGGATGAGATCCAATTGATCTTAGAGATCTACCTAGTTAAGTATCATACAATTTGTTGGCCAAAGTCAAGATTGTGTGTTATTTAACGTGATCCTAGGCAACTATGAAACAAGGTTTCCCGAGTAATCAACAGAGGGTTAGAGGCTCGCCGAAAAATAGTGGGAGGCAAGTATTAAATTTGCAATTACATTTAGATACTTTCCATACGCACACATTTCATTTTTCGTCAAATAAATTAATATATTAGTTGGACTAATATTTAATGTTGTTTTAATTAAACAGTTGGACTGTATTCAAACTATCTCAATTTATAGTTGATTTTATAATTGGATTATAGTAATCAATATAATTGAATTTTACAAATTAAAAGTATAGTTGATTATATAGTTGGACTATAATAATCATTATAATCAATAGTACCTAAAAATCGTTGATTAAATAGTTGGACTATTAGAATCAAGATAAACTGAAAGATTATCATTTAAAAACATAATCTTGGATGAAAATGTATTTAAATGGATTAATTTCAAATTGGGAATAGTACCTCGGGATAGTCTTGAGAACCGAGAAGTTATTTTATTTGATAAAATGACATTTCAGGCCTAAGCCCGGAGTTGAGAAAATAGTAGAGCATGATCTTTGGAAGATTCATGTGATGATAGATTTAGTGCTTAATCCGTTAACCTTGCCACAATGACTCCTTAATTGCGTCGTCATAACTAAGGATTAGATCTTTAAACCATGATGTTGAAAATGAAGGATCTTCATAGATTATACTTAAATCTTAGAAGCATTAATTGCAATAGAAAACTCTTGGAGAGTTAATGGCTATGCTCTAGGACCCAAAGCCAAAGTTTGCAAAAGGGCAAGAAGCGCAAGGCGCATCTTACTTCAATATCCCAGAAGGCCAAGGCTTGGCTGATGGCTTCTGGGATGTAGAAAAGGGCAAAGGCAAAATCATCACAGTCTTCTAGGAAGACAAATGACATATCCCAAGATGTCTGCCTGAACTGTGGCAAACGGGGTCACTGAAGCGTGACTGCCGTATGGACAAGGCAGACATGAAGGAAATGAAGACGGTGCAAGGCTCCGGCTTCAAAGATGTTTGTCATAAATATGTTCGCTACTAGTATTAAAATTAGATTTTAGATAGTAAAAGTGGTAGATAAATATGCATTGATGTGCAGAATCTGCTATGAGCAGGATACTGACTTCAGATGAGATTTATCTGCAAGTCGGAACGGGACGACAGTCGCTGTTTTAACCGTCGATACCTAAGTTTAAGAACTACCCTTAAGGTGTGTACTTAAATTAGGAAACTGTTATAATGTAACTAGTTTGACTAGAAACATTTTCTCTATATCGAATATAACTCGTTGCGAGTATACCTTTATATTCTATAACACTAAATTATTTTATTTTATAAAGATGATATTGAGATAAACAACATTAGATGTGAATAACAGTATTTATATTTTGAATATAAATGAATCTCAAACGTATGACATGACAAACAAATAGCTCAAAGTGATTTGATCAGATAAGACTTATTTGTGGCAGTGTTGTCTGGGACACATTAAGAAAGACTCGTATATCCACACTTTTGAAGAGTGGATACTAGGACGGATTTGATTCTACTCAAATGAAGTCTACGAATCTAGTTTATTGGGCAAAGTGCCTAAAACACCTTTACTTGGTAAAAGTGTAAGTGCCACCGATCTGTTAGCCCTTATTCATAGTGACATAAGTGGGACCATATCTAGTTAGGCTAGAGGTGGATATGAATATTTCGTGACCTTTACGGATGTGGCATCGCGTTATGGTTATGTGTTTCTTTTGAAACACAAATCGGAAACTTTCAGAAAGTTTTGACACGAAGTAGACAAACAGATCGGCTAAAGTATAATTTCGTCACGGTTAGACCATGATCAAAATACTTAAGCAATAAGTTTCTCAAATACTTGAAAGAATGTATTATTCTTCCAATGAGGACTCCTCCCGGAACACGTCAATTTGACGGTGTGTCCGAACGGAGAAACCGAATTTTGTTAGACATGATAAGGTTAATCATGAGTCGCTCTGAGCTACCATTTTCCTTCAAGGGATACGCATTTAACAGTGCAATACTTATTTTGAATAAGGTTCTATGTAAATCTGTTTGACAGACTTCATATTAGATATGAACAGGAAAGAAACCGGTTTTCTCATTCCTGAAGATTTGGGAATGCTAGGCATATGTTTGGATGATACCAAACTAGAACCCAAATCAGATAAGTGCCTATTTGTAGGTTATCCTAGGGTAACCAAAGTATAGTACTTATACATCTCACTAGAGAACAATGTAATTGTTGCTCACCATGCGGTTTTCCTAAGAGGAATACCGATATGCAGTGGTAAGTGGGAGGATAGTAAGACTTGATGAAAATCGGAGTAATACTGTTCCAGGCTTCGATTCCTTAATGGAACACAAATAGTTCATCAGGGATGAAACTATACCACAATCTTTGAATACACAAGAACCACGTTAGTCGGAGAGAGTCAGATAATAACCTGGGAGGTATGGGTTTCTGATCTCACCTCGTAAAGATGTCAATCTTATTGAGGAGTACGAACTGACTACGTATGAGGAAGTGATACAAGGTATCGACTCCCTATTATGGCAAAGTGCTATGAAGTCCGAAATGGATTCCATGTATACCAACTATGTTTGGATACTAGTTGTTATACCAAAATGCATTGTGCCTATTGGTACTGTAAAGGTCTTCGAGGAAGACATACATGGAAGGCAACATACAACGTACTAAGCTAGGCTTGTAGCGAAAAAGGTATCGTTATCAATATTGTGTCGATTACGATGAAACCTTTTACCTGTTGCCACAGTAAATCCATTTGGATACTGCTTGCTGATGCTGCATGTTTCATTTATGAAATATGGAAGCTGAACGTCAAAATCGATTTCCTTAAATGGAAACCTTTTGGAGGATGTTTACAACATCCTGACGATTTTGTCGTACCAAAAATAGCAAACAAGGTTTGCAGGTTATTCGATCCATGTATGGATTGAAGTAAGCATTATGTTCTTGGAACTGATGTTTTGATGTAATCATAATGGTGTATGATTTAATTCAAACACAAAATAATTCTTGTGTATATTAGGAGGTTAGTGGGAGCGCACTGACAATGATTTTCCTAATAATGATGATATGTCATTTCTTGGAAATGATATTCCCATAAAATAATCGGTGAAAGCTTGGCTTTCATGAAAATTCTCCGTAGAATTCTTGAGAGAAACAACCTTTATTCTAGGAATAAAGATCTATTGGGTTAGATCTAAAAGTTGTTGGCACTCTCCGAGAATTCGTACATTGAATAAGTGTACATGACCTGGTGTCTCATACTCTTTGAGCATATGGAGTCACAATCAGGCCAATCCAAGTGAAAGTCACTAGATTGATGTTAAGAACATCCTTAAGTATCTTAGAAGAACTAAGGATGCTTTCTTAAGCTCTGGAGAAGGAGAACTTGAAGTGACTGGGATCACTGCTGCAAGTTTCCAAATCGATAATAACGACTGTAAGTCATAATAAGGGTACTATAAAGTTTGAATAACGAAACAGTGAGCTGGAAATCTTCCAAGCAAGATATTGTTGCCGAATAAACAACAAAAGCGGAACATTGCTACGACTGTCGCAGTAATAATAGCATCTTGGATCTAAATAATTCTAATTAGATTAGATATAATTCTGTTAGCAGCTCAGCTAGGCGACAGCACAGGCTAAAGAATTAACGGTCTCATCAAAGATCCGATATGTACGTTAAACTATTTTCATATGATTCGTCGGATCATACATCGTGGCGATATGATGATCGAATAAATCACATCAGATGATAACCTTTTAAATCCGCAGACGAAAGCTGTTTTCTCAGCAGAAGTTTGAACGACCCGTACATAGTTCAGGTGTAAAGCACCTGAGTGATTGGCTATAGGCCAAGTTGGAGATTGTTGGACAATTATGACCCATAGCATCACTATTTGTACAGAACACGGTGTTGTTATACAAATTAACTATGTGACAAATGAAATTGCTCTTTTATCATTTGTGATTAGATCACCAAGATGTATAAATGATAGAAGGTCCATATGATTAGTTCCGGATTGAGATGATATGAGACAACATCAATCCACGAAGGTTTAATCATTAAATATCCCTAGTCGTAGTATTATCGAGATTGGACATCGATAATGCGGAATAGACTAGTATTACACTTGTGCGTGTTATGGGAGCATAACGACATAGTCCTCATATATTTGGGTATTGGATACTCATGCAAGTGTAATAGGAGGTTGTGTTTTACCGATGGTACAGAAAACAGCTTCGCTCTGGATAGACCCCTCGGAATTCCATTGGTAGTATAACTATGTGTCTATGGAAGTCCGAATCAGGGTAGGTGTATTTGGTCTTAACCTGAGACTTGCACCGCTAATACTTGCGACTATCAATATACTTTGGTTTTGGTCGTTCAGGGCTTTAACCGGTACTCTGTACTCCTCTTTTGGGTATATTGAGAATCGTAGTGTATTGGGTGTGATGTCAATATGGAAGTATCACTTCAGTTATAGTGGATATGATGATCACGTAGGATACGGAACTAGTACTCTTATGTACTGCAGTCATCGGGATAATATGACTAGGTCATAGTTATCCGATTATAGAGACTAGTTGCCAGACATCCGATACGTGCTTCGTACGTGGCAGACACAATTCCAGCCCCAGGCCTTGCACGTGAACATCCGATACTGGATCGACATACACAATACTACGTATATTACGCCTGATATAGATTATAATATTCCTTTAAGAATATTTCTGGAGAATTGGGTAGGCATGGCGCTTTGCTAGAAGCCAACCTTGTCTTGTAAATCGGTAAAAACGTAGTACTAGGTACGTACGTGTTTGGATAGACCGATAACCAGATTTACTGCCAACATATCCGGGGATCTCATGGGTCGCTTCCCGAAGATTCACCAATGACGTATGACTCGCACTTTATTAATCTTGGATTAATTAGATGGGAGAGAAAATTAATCTGGGATTAATTACGGAGATGTTTTATCTGGGATAAAATATTATTTAAAGAGAGAAATTGATTAATTTGGAATTAATCGTTAAATTAATATATTCGATATATTAAACGAAATTGGATTTCGACGCGGAATTGAAATCAGATTTTGATTCAGGCAAACGAGTTAATTTAGAATTAATTCGTTAGCCACGTGAATAGTGATTTTGCTAGGCATAATTATTTAATTACGTCGCAACGGAAAATTCGTTAATTCGGAATTAACGAACCCGAGCCTGGGAGTGTTTGCGGGGCCGCTCGCATTTCGAATCGAGTGGGGCCCACAAGTCACATCTAGCATCAAATCACTAGTCAATCAATTGATGTGATTTCTAGTCACTTTGAGTGATTTGACAACTTGTCATGAGTGATGTGAATAGTAATGGAAGTGGTTGGCTTTAATGCCTTGACTTTTTGAAAGTTGTAAATGGTATATGTTTTAATTGATTTTGGATATCAATTAACCTAACACCAAAAACACATTTTCTTCTCTCTTTCTTCTCCTCTACCTCTCGGCCTTGGGCCATCTTCTTCCTCAAAATTTCTGGTTTTGCCGTGAAATGGAGGAGAAGCTTAGGAAGTTTTGCGGCAAAATTTCCGGAGTGCTAGCACGCTTAAGGAATCGTATGAAGGTGATAGGGAAACCCACCAATGGGCTTGGAATACACATCACAAGCTTGGAGCTTGGTGGACCATCCATGGCCGAATGGAGGAGCTCAATTTTTGAAGAATACCGAGAGTTCAATGAGCTTCAAAGGGCCTAAAAATTTTTGTTGTTCCTCGCATCGCTCAACCGATCATTGTAAGTATTCCGCAACTTCTTTGAGTATTCACACATGTGTTTCATTGCTTGAAAATGATCATTGGGACATTAGAGAAACCCAACATGTAGTTGATGAAAAATTGAATGTTAGATGATGTTTTGTATGTTGGTTTTTGGATTAGAAGTGTTGAAATTGAGTGGAGTTTGAAAACTTGAGAATTGGATGAATGTTGAGGAGAAACCAGAATCCAGGAAAACGCAGGCGCGTCGCGACACAAGAAGGATTTGGCGTCGCGACGCGAACGGAAGAAGAAGACAGAATTCTGGGTGCCGCGCGTCTCGACGCGCAATCCCTCTTGGGTCGCGACTCGAGGCCAGAATATTACGTAATCAGTTTTAAGCCCCCAGTTTCTTCCTAACGCGTTAGAAACCACCTATAGGGACTCGTATCAAGTTATCCTCATGTCCTATATAAAATTATGATTAACAAAAGTCTTACATATATAATTTTCAAGTGAATCCATAAAGCATCAAAGTTATTTGATTTCGTTGATTCTAATCAAGTTCCTACCGTAGGTTATCCACATGGATCACAGTTCTTTTCGATTAAGTATCATGTGCCAGCCAGAATTAATCACTGTGAGTGGAAGCTTCTCTTTTACCTGGTTTTCGTTTCATATTTTCATACAAGACTTATATTTTACGCTTTAGGGCGTTAGAAACTTTTAAATTTTCAGTTATTATTATATATAGTTGTGATTTGAGAAAGGAAATGATTTTCCAAGACCAGTATTTATAAATTTAAGTTTTAAAGTATGACTTTTTGTGTTTTTCGGGGCATGAGGTAAAACCTCACCCCAATATGTAACTTGATATACAGTTGGAATTGACGAATTCAAAGACATGTGCACATGTGGGAGACTGAGGGGACGCTTTCAGATCCTCGAGCAGGACTAGGCTTGACAGATCCCCGAAATCCTGGTTTCAGAGCTTGGGTGGTAGCATTGATTCGCACCCCCAGTTCCAGTGGTGGCTACACCCAGTTGAGTCGTTGTCCTGGGTGTAGAGCTCTACGTTGCAGTTGAGTCGTTGTCCTGGACGTAGGCACCACCAGTTTCAGAGATGTCCAGTTGAGTCGTTGTCCTGGACATGAGAGACCCAGTGATTATTACCGGAAACGTCCAGTTGAGTCGGTTTCCTGGACGTAGAGCAGTTTTCAGTTTTATTTATAGATTTTCAGATATTAGTTTTCAGTTTTTCAGTAGAAACACATTTTTAGTAACAATTTACCAATATAGTTTTCAAAACAGTGTTTACAGATTTAGTATACAGTTTTCAGAAACCAGAGTTTGAAAAGTAGTTTCAGAAAGATAAAGTTTTCAGAACAAGATTTCATACAATGATGTTTTTATTGAAGCTATGGTTTTTGAAACCAAGTTTTCTTTGTAGTTTTTAGTTTTTGTTCACTCACTTAGATCGTATAGCGATCTAACCCCCCTCCAGCCTTTATTGTTTTGTAGGGATTCTAGGAGGACAAGCTCGGGAGGATGAATACTGATGCGGTCACCAGGAATGGAGTCCACCAGTTCAGAGTCAAAAGTATAATGGTCCGGTCAGAGTTGCATATATGCATTAGTATTGTGATAGTCATTATAAGTATTTATTAAAGTATTGTAAAAAAAAAAGACATTTCTAAGTACGCATTATGAGTAATGAAAGTGTTTTATGTTGATTGAGTTATGGTCAATATGCATGACTTTGCATTAGAGTAGCATACGATACAGTCAGAAAGTCAGAGGCTTATGGGGTTATCACATTTATTCCCTGCCGGTAACATCTCTCAGATCGGGATGTTACAGATTGATATAAAAAATAGAGAACACAAATTTCCAGAAAGCTCATTCAAGTCGACAATAGGCTCTATAAGTTAATATACCAAACTATAATCTTAGCAGAATACATGCTCCAAGGCCATTCCAAAATGAACTATTCAAACTAAGAAATCACAATGGATCTCTTATCTGAAGAAACCATTCTGAAATGCCACTTTGTAGAAAAGATATTCTATCAAATATAGTACAATATTCTATTAAATAGAATAAATGATAAACTTTTACTCGTACCTGTGAGGCGCAAGTACTTTTAATTATATAACCATTATACAAAAGAAAGATTCAAATTTTAAACATTTCAAGATTCGATGGAAAATTAAAAGCAAATGTTTCAATTTTTCCAAAAAAATATCTAAGAAGATATTTTGCTTTTTTAACAAATTAAAGAAGCAAAAATCAAAATGATAACCTTTATCATAAATGTAAAAGTCAAACTTATACACTTTAATCATTTACTTTAATAAATATCAACTTAGATATTTTATATTTTTAATTACTTTAATTATTTAACAATTAAATAATTATTTAAATACAAATATCTCAAATATTTATATTATATTTACTTTAAATATCTCAAATACATATATTATCACAATTTGACATATAATTAATGTGTATTGAATAAAATCAAATATTAAATACAAATACACATTAATTAGAAAATGACCAAAAATCCCCTTCATGCATGTATCTTTCGTTTAACCGTTAAACGATTTATAAATAATCCATATTATTCATAAAAGTTGTCTTAGTGCTCTATGAGTTTATTTCATTGATGAGACTCTCTAAGTTCAGGTATATCCGTCTCAAAATCCAATTTCATATCCATAATCTACCCATCAGTAAATTATAACAACCATAAATAAACTCATTGAACCATATAGGTCGAGGTCATCCCATACATATAATCCCTCTGTCACAGGTATTCGGATTATTCTACATATATAGATATTAACTTCAAATCTCTATAACTATAATCACGTCGACGATTCTATTAGCAATCTTATAAAAATACTTAAAACTCACTTCTACAGTGTACCACAGATCCATGGATTTAATGGATTGCTAATCTCATAATGAATACATATGCCCTGTACACAAGACTGACAGATCTTTTCTTGATAGACACATGATATCCTGAGCATGAGTCCACACCCAACGAAAAGGCGGAGGTCTGATCTAATAGATCAGTGACGTGACTGTCATATAAGTGTGGAGGATAACTCATATATCCACAGTGGTATCTCAAGTCAAAGAATCACTATGCTACTCAAACCGAGAAGAAACCCATTGACGTTGGTGTACCATATATTATGTAATCTTCGGTGAGTCGTTTAATATTTATCAAATAAACTCCTACACGTCTATACGAGTCTCCTGAGACTCATGATTCATTGGGATAAATTATCGGACCAAGTCACGATATAAGTCATGTACTGGTCTTAGCAGATTTTTTTTCTAATCGACCAGTGTTAGTAAATCTTGACCATGAGTTTTATTTTGAAATATATATCTAGTAGTGACACTTCCCAATAACAATTACAAGCTACATTGTTATTACGCATTATATTATATATTATCTGGTTTTTTTTTCTGATATATATATATCACTAAACATGATTTAGTTTCAATCTAATGAATTAGATCGAATATATATAATAAAAGACAAGAGGTGCAACCATAAATAAGTAATATTATGGAAAAAAAGATATTGCTCGTATTCATGAATCAGACATAAATATAATCCTGATTGGCGCTCCGAGCACCAACCCTAACACTATGCTTTGTACACAGAACTGACGGATTCTATCTTGATAAACACAGGATATCATGAACATGAGTCCACACCCAACGAACGGGATGAGGTCTGATCTTAATAGATCAGTGACGTGGCTGCCATTTAAGTGTGGAGGATAACTCATATATCCACAGTGGTATCTCAAATCAAATAATCACTATGCTACTCAACCTGAGAAGATTCTTATTGACTTTGGTGTACCATTTATTAGGTAATCTTCGGTGAGTCGTTCAGTATTTATGAAATAAACACCTACACGTATATACTAGTCTCCCGAGACTCATGGTTCATTGGGATAAACCATCGGACTAAGTCACGATATACAACATGTACTTTTCTCAATAAATTTTAACTAACCGACCCGTGTCAGCAAATCTTGACAATAAACTTTATTTGATAATATATATCTGGTAGTGATACTTCCAAAATATCAATTATAAGTTACGTTGTAATTGCGCACTACATTATATATTATCGGGTTTTTATCTTACATATATATATATATATATCACTAAACATGATTTAATTTCAATCTAATGAATTAGATTGAATATATATCATAAAAGACAAGAGGTGCAACTATAAATAAGTAATATTATGGAAAAATGTATTGCTCGTATTCATGAATCAGACATAAATATGATTCGGATTGGCGCTTTGAGCACTAACCCTAATAATTTCTCCCACTTGCTCTAGTGCCAATCCTCGATATATACACATCTAAATGTGTATCATATATGCATGGCCCTCAAGAACTCACCTAGTGCTCTAGAGGTAGGCAACAACAAGTAGACCTGCTATGACATATTGAGTTTATCCAACAAACACAACTATTTCCCTTAGCCAGCATCATTCATATTTTGTAGAAACTAAGTTCTACATCAATATGACTCAGATGCCACATCAGTATTGTGCTTCAGCCACTAAGTTATCTAAGTATTTATGGATCAAATCCAAAATACTATGCAGTCAACCGCAAATTTACCACTAATATCAAACTTTTAATCTATAAGGTCACTATACAAATTCTGAAGTCAATACTTCATAAGTTGCAACTAATTCCACTCTCACAGTAGAATCATCTGTGACACTCCCACTATATCTTTTCTTACTCTTTATGACGTAAGCCGTATAACGTCACAATAAGACTCAAAACTAATTTGACCCTAATGGTTGTAGACTTTATTCTCCATTATTAAGAAACCCGTTCTTAATATCTCAAAGATAATAAAGAACATTTTTCAAGACCCATCCTATAGTCTACATCATAATTAAATCAAATTTAATTAAATAATAAAGCCAAGTAAAATTACTATTCACATTGCTAGCGAATTAAATCTAAATTAACTCGTTCGCCGAAATAAAATCTAATTTTAATTCCGTGTCGAAATTCAATTTCGTATAATATATCGAATATATTATTTTATCGATTAATTCCAAATTAATCGTTCTCTCTCTTTAAATAATATTTTATCCCAGATAATATATCTCTGTAATTAATCACAGATTAATTTTATCTCTCTACTAATTAATCCCAGATTAATAAAGTGCGAGTCATACGTCATTGGTGAATCTTCAAAAGTGACCCATGAGATCTCCAGATATGTTGGCAGTAAATCCGGTCGTCAGACTATCCGAACACGTACGTACCTAGTACTACATTTTTACCGATTTACAAGACATGGTTGGCTTCTTGCAAAACACTGTGCCTACCCAATTCTCCAGAAATATTCTTAAAGGAATATTATAATCTATATCAGGCGTAGTATACGAAGTATTGCGTATTTCGATCCAGTATCGGATGTCACGTGCTAGGCATGGGGCTGGAATTGTGTCTGCCCTGTACGAAGCACATATTGGATCTCTGGTAACTAGTCTCTATAATCGGATAACTATGACCTTGTCATATTATCCCGATGACTGTAGTACATAAGAGTACTAGTTTCGTATCCTACGTGATCATCATCTCCACTATAACTGAAGTGATACTTCCATCTTGACATCACACCCAATACACTACGATTCTCAATATACCCAGAAGAGGCGTACACAGAACCGGTTAAAGCCCTGGACGACCAAAACCAAAGTATATTGATTGTCGCAAGTATTAGCGGTGCAAGTCTCAGGTTAAGACCAAATACACCTACCCTGATTCGGACTTCCATAGACACATAGTTATACTACCAATGGAATTCCGAGGGGTCTATCCATAGCGAAGATGTTTTTCGTACCATCGGTAAAATACAACCTCCTATTACACTTGCATGAGTATCCAATACCCAAATATATGAGAACTATGTCGTTATGCTCCTACAGCGCGCACAAGTGCAATACTAGTCTATTCCGCATTATCGATGTCCAGTCTCGATAATACTACGACTAGGGATATTTAATGATTAAACCTTCGTGGATTGATACTGCCTCATATCATCTCAATCCGAAACTAATCATAAGGACTTTTATCATTTATGTATCTTGGTAATCCTATTACAAATGATAAAAGAGCAATTTCTTTGTCACATAGTTAATTTGTACAACAACACCATGTTCTGTACAAATTGTGATGCTATGGGTCATAATTGTCCAACAATCTCCCACTTGGCCTATATCCAATCACTTAGGTGCCTTACACCTGAAATATGTACGGGTCGCTCAAACTTCTGCTGAGAAACAGCTTTCGTCTGCCGATTTAAAAGGTTATCATCTGATGCCATTTATTCGATCATCTCATCGCCACGATGTATGATCCGACAAATCAGATGAAAACATATTAAGTACATGTCGGATCGTTGATGAGACCGTTAATTCTTTAGCCTGTGTTGTAGCCTAGCTCAACTGCTAACAGAACTACATCTAATCTAATTAGATTTATTTAGATCCAAAATGCTACTTTTGCTGCGAAAGTTGCAGCAAAGTTCCGCTTTTGTTGTTTATTCGGCAACATTATCTTGCTTGGAAGATTTCCAGCTCACTGTTCCGTTATTCAAACTATATAGTACCGTTGTTACGACCTATAGTCGTTTTATCGGTTAGTAAACTTGCAGCAGTGAACCCAGTCACTTCAAGTTCTCCTTCTCTATAGCTTATGAAAGCATCCTTAGTTCGTTTAAGATACTTAAGGATGTTCTTAACATCAATCCAGTGACTTTCACTTGGATTGGCCTGATTGTGACTCTTTATACTTAAAGCATATGAGACACCAGGTCACGTACATTTTTCAATGTACGAGTTCTCGGAGAGTGCCAACAACTTTTAGATCTATCCAAGTAGATCTTTATTCCTAGTGTTAGCACCTTTTTTATTGGCATGTGTCCGTGACAAAACAAGTTCAATTGAGTTGTAATCTTTCAAGAAGATCTTTGTGCAATTGGACTGGTTTCTGGCTGCTGTGCATCAGACATACGTTCGTGGTGCGTTCGTTGCAGTGTTCGAACGATTGGCGTTAGTGCTGCGTTCGTTTATGGGTTCGCGTGTGGCGTTAGTGGCACGTTCTTTATTGGGTTCAAACGGGAGCATTCCAGAGAGCAAACGTTCGAGGCACGTTCTTGTGGGGTTCGAACGGGAGCATTTCAGAGAGCTCACGTTCATTGTGCGTTCGATTGACGTTCGAACGAGTCTTCACAGAAAGGGCGCGTTCGTGTAGCGTTCTAGTAAGCGTTCGAACGCGACTGCGATCTGAACGCGTTTTTGGCCTGCAAAACCCTAGGTTTTCACCCTACCTATAAATATAACCCTTAGCCGCCATTCTCAGTAGTTGAAGCATATTTCTCTTGAGCCAAATACTCTCAAAGCTTTCAACTCTCTTTGATTTCACCTTGAAGACTCTTTGAATCTTATGTCTTCTTTGTTAATGGTGAAATCTATTCTTTGATAAACCTTCAACACAACTTAACCCAAATTCCCTAATCCTTTAGAGTTCTTTAGGAGGAAGTTTGGTAGTCGGAGTTCCGGCGTCATTGGTGATATAATCTACTCAGAGACTTCAGAGGTTCTGAAGAAAATCGTGGGTCGCGGGCTTGAGGAGTTGCCTTGAGTTCTTGCAGTATAGAGGTACTTGAGTCGGTGGAGTTGCCACCATAGGTCTTGACCATCGCTGTAAGTTTTTCTCGATATAGTGGATTCGGGTGGTAGCCTATACCCGGAGTGGTTTTTTACTCGGAAGAGTTTTCCACTTCGTCACCAAAATCATTGTGTTGAATTTTGTGTGGTTTGATTATTTTTGCTGCTTTAATTATTGTTATTGTTTTTACATTTGCAGCTTATTATTTTAGTTGGTTGATTTGTTAAATTGCCTGTTGCAATTCCATAGTAGCAGTAACAGGACTTGTCCTGCTTATTGTTTGTAATTCCGCATAGGGTCAGAACTTAGGATAACCCCGAATTTTCAATTGGTATCAGAGCCTGAACTCGATCCTTGACCCATTAGCTATGGAGCGTAGTCAACCCTTAAATTGTCCGCCATTTTTTGATGGCACGGAATATTTGCATTGGAAGGTTCGCATGAGAGCGTTCCTTAAGTCCTTAGATGAGAGGGTCTGGATGACTGTTGAACACGGGTGGAAACCTCCCGTTGTTATTGTTGATGGGTATCTTCCCCTAAAGATAAATTGACCTGGACCAAGGACGAATTTGATGCTAGCAATAGGAACAACAAGGCTGTTAATGCCATACATGGTGCTGTTTGTTCTGCTGAATTTAGGAGAATCTCTATGTGTGAGATAGCCAAGGATGCTTGGGACATCCTGCAGACTGTCCATGAGGGCACATTGTCTGTTAAAAATAGTAGACTCCAGGATCTTGCTACTAGGTTTGAGGTCGCTAGATTGAAGGATGATGAGACCTTTGATGAGTTTTATGCTGAGATTAACGATATTGTTAACTCTAGTTTTAACCTAGGTGAGACTATTCCTACCATTAGGATAGTTAGGAAAATCCTGAGATCCCTACCTGATAAGTTCCTACCCAAAATCACCGCCATCGAGGAAAGTAATGACCTCGATCAGCTTAATTTAGATGAACTCGTAGGAAAACTGCAGGTTTATGAGAAAAAGCTTCCTGGTTATAGAGAGCCAAAAACGTTTGCGATGAAAATCGCTAAGGAAGTTGTGCATGATTCGTCTGGTGATGATGATACCATCACGGATCGTGATTTGGCCTTGTTTGCAAAGAAGTTTAAGAAATTTCTTAAATTTAAGAAGAGTAGCCATAGCAGTAACAGGGATAGGGAGGTTATGCCTAGAGAAAAGAGGTATAGCAGGAAAGAGTCTAGAGATGATAGGGGTAGTAGATCCCGTGATGTCCAATGTCATGAGTGTGAAGGCTATGGCCATATTCGACCAGAGTGCCCTACTTATCTCATAGCTAAAGGCAAGAAAGCCATGGCTGCCTCTCCTAGTGATTCAGAAGGTGGATATTCTTCTGATGAGTCTCCTAAAGGCAAGAAAAATTTTATTACATTTACTGCTAGTGTGACTGATGATAGAGAGATTATTGTTAATGATGCTGATTCTGAAGTCTCTCTTGATGAGTCTGTTGATGAGGATAGTCTTCGGGTAGCTTTTGCTGAACTGTTTAATGAGAGTTTAGCTATTAAGAAGACTAATATAGAGGTCAGTAAAAGGCTGAAAATTGTAGAGCTAGAAAAGAATGAAGCTCAAGCCAAATTTGAGCAAAGCCTTTTGATGTTTGATGACCTGGAGGTGAGGAATAGGGGTCTAATTGATAAGGTCCTAGCTTTAGAGACTGAACTTGAAGATACTAGAACCCAGTTGTCTGTATTTTCTAGTGAGAATAAAAATGTGGACCGTATGTTAGGAATTATTTCTGAGCCTAACTGTGATAAGGCTTCTTCTTCCAAAGTTGTGCATGTAGCAGCTAAACGTGACTTAGGTAAGAAACCGGTTGTATGTAGTCATGTTTCTCCTCCTCTTGTTCCTCGTCCTGTTTCCCAACCTCAATCTAGAGGTGTTGTGGGTAAACCTCGCTCTCATCCGAGGTTTGTGCCTATGTGCCCCCACTGTGGCAAGGCTGGACATATTAGGCCTAAGTGCTTCATGTTGCACAAGCAACAGAGAAGGCCTAAGAGTGTGTCTCCTAGATTTGATTCGTCAAATCTAATGTCTCAAGTTTCTGCACTAACCAAACAAGCTCAATTCTTGAGTGAGAAACTTGTTTTGTTGTCTGGGAACTCTCATGTGCATGAGGCTCCTAGAAAGGTTTGGGTGGGGAAGCAAGATGATTTCCCATCTACTTCTGCATGTCCTGATGGACATGATGAGAGTGCACTTCGGTGTATCTCTGCTTAAAAGATGCATTTTTATTTTCCCATTGCATGTGTGTGTGCGTGTGTTTTATGTTTTTACACGTTTGTTTTATTTTCACAGCATATGGGTGTGTGTGTGTGTCTTGTTTTTGTTATATGTCCCTTGGTATATAGGATGGAAACCCGGACATAAATTTCATAGCCGATTCCGAATGGACGGTAGTATGATCTGCACTCGGGATACAACTCCATGTACCATTGGATGTTTTGCAAGCTGTTTTGTGTCTTTATTTTTTTTTGTGCTTTAAAACTGAAAAATCAAAAAAAAAATTATATATTTTGAAAAGACCAAAAATATTTTTATGGCTTGTTAGAGCATGAATAACATGTGCATGTGATCCTGGTATGTAGGATATATGATTATGCATGTATGATATGCTGTTATTTTTCTTGATGCTCTATATACATGAGTGTGTGTGATAAAAACCTTTTGGTATATCCTGTGCTTGCACCTACACATACACGTTTTTATTTTGTCAAGGCTTGGTCGCATGTATGAGTTTTTGGAATGGCAATCTAATCTCTTCCATGCTTTGTTTGCTTAATAGTGTGACCTTTTGACTAGATGACCTTGCTATCCCCTTGTAAAAGTAAAGAGAAATAAATTTAAAAAGAAAAATGAGACTCAAGTGCAAAAGAGCCAAAATGGCCAAATTCAAAAGATAAGGGCAAAAACCCTTCACTCCAAAGAGTTGTTAAAAAAGAGCTCATGATATTTCTGGGGTAAATAATATAGCATGCAACCAATGTTGCTTATTTTCAGGTCCTAGTGGTGCTGGGTTTGAACACTTATTTTGTGGACTTGGTTTGTTTAGAGATGGACTTCTTTGGCTGTGTCCAGCTCATAAAATAAGGTCTTAAGCCTTGATTTGTTGTGCACTTTATTTTTCCACGCAAGTGCTTTATATGCTTTGGTGTTTATGTCATATGCATAAGTGTTGTATTTAGCAGCTTTTAAAATGATGTATATTGTTTCATGTCATAAACAGTTGAATACTGACTGGGTATCATTGTATCAGCTTGAAATGTTGTTTCAGTCAGTTTTTGACAGGATCTTTATTTATCTCAGTATGTGCCTGTGTGTGCTTCATGTTATTGCATACCAACTTTTTTTCCTGTGCATTTTTCTGAGTTTTTGGTTTGCTTCCCTTGTGTTATTTTGCTAACTATATGTGCCTGTTAGTGTGGGGGAGTATTTCCTGTTTGTTTATGCTCTTGCATGTGTTGTCTCCTATTCTCCTGTTATTTTTCCTGTTTCTTTTACCCTTTGTCATTTCGTGACAAAAAGGGGGAGAGTAATATATTAAGGGGGAGAGCCTTAATATATATGAGAGAGCCGTAGAATACCCTTTGGATATCTCCGTTTTAAGGGGAGTTAAGATTAAGTGGGAGAGGGATTTCTACTTGTACATGCATGAGATTTTTACCTGCTTTATGTTCTATTTGATTATCCCAATGCTTTTCACGGTATATTGTTGTTTGTGGATGTTTCAGGTAGCAGGTATGTTGATGCGGTGGCATTACTTTCAAGACTACTTTGTTAGGTGTTAGATCGAGTCCATTTTTAATAAGTCACTGTTTTGATGGTTGACAGTTGACTATTTGCTTTTTGGGTCTATTACCGTAGTCTTTGTATTAGGTAGTGTTTTGTCACGGAATGCCAAATGGGGAGATTGTTAGCACCTTTTTTTATTGGCATGTGTCCGTGACAAAACAAGTTCAATTGAGTTGTAATCTTTCATGAAGATCTTTGTGCAATTGGACTGGTTTCTGGCTACTGTGCATCAGACATACGTTCGTGGTGCGTTCGTTGCAGTGTTTGAACGATTGGCGTTAGTGCTGCGTTCGTTTGTGGGTTCGAACGTGTGGCGTTAGTGGCACGTTCTTTATTGGGTTCGAACGGGAGCATTCCAGAGAGCAAACGTTCGAGGCACGTTCTTGTGGGGTTAGAACGGGAGCATTCCAGAGAGCTCACGTTCATTGTGCGTTCGATTGACGTTCGAACGAGTCTTCACAGAAAGGGCGCGTTCGTGTAGCGTTCTAGTAAGCGTTCGAACGCGACTGCGATCTGAACGCGTTTTTGGCCTGCAAAACCCTAGGTTTTCACCCTACCTATAAATATAACCCTTAGCCGCCATTCTCAGTAGTTGAAGCATATTTCTCTTGAGCCAAATACTCTCAAAGCTTTCAACTCTCTTTGATTTCACCTTGAAGACTCTTTGAATCTTATGTCTTCTTTGTTAATGGTGAAATCTATTCTTTGATAAACCTTCAACACAACTTAACCCAAATTCCCTAATCCTTTAGAGTTCTTTAGGAGGAAGTTTGGTAGTCGGAGTTCCGGCGTCATTGGTGATATAATCTACTCAGAGACTTCAGAGGTTCTGAAGAAAACCGTGGGTCGCGGGCTTGAGGAGTTGCCTTGAGTTCTTGCAGTATAGAGGTACTTGAGTCGGTGGAGTTGCCACCATAGGTCTTGACCATCGCTGTAAGTTTTTCTCGATATAGTGGATTCGGGTGGTAGCCTATACCCGGAGTGGTTTTTTACTCGGAAGAGTTTTCCACTTCGTCACCAAAATCATTGTGTTGAATTTTGTGTGGTTTGATTATTTTTGCTGCTTTAATTATTGTTATTGTTTTTACATTTGCAGCTTATTATTTTAGTTGGTTGATTTGTTAAATTGCCTGTTGCAATTCCATAGTAGCAGTAACAGGACTTGTCTTGCTTATTGTTTGTAATTCCGCATAGGGTCAGAACTTAGGATAACCCCGAATTTTCACCTAGAATAAAGGTTGTTTCTCCCAAGAATTCTACGGAGAATTTCTATGAAAGCGAAGCTTTCACCGATTTTAGTAATATGGGAATTTCATTTCCAAGAAATGATACATCATCATTATTCAGGACAATCATTGTCAGTGCGCTTCCACTAACCTCCTTATATACCCAAGAATCATATTCGTTTTGAATTAAATCATATACCATTTATGACTATATCAAAACGATAATTCCAAGAACGCTATGCTTGCTTCAATCCATACATGGATCGAATAACCTGCAAACCTTATTTGCTAGTTTTGGTACGACAAAACCGTCAGGATGTTGTAAATATCTTCCAAAAGGTTTCCGATTAAGGAAAGCGGTTTTGACATTAAGCTGTCATATTTCATAAATGAAACATGCGGCTTATGCAAGCATTATCCAAATGGATTTAACCAAGGCAACAAGTAAAAGGTTTCGTAGTAATCAACACTATGTTGATGACGATACCCTTTTGCTACAAGCCTAGCTATGTATGTTGTTATGTTGCCATCCATGTATATCTTCCTTGAAGACCTATATAGTACCAATAGGCACAATGCCTTCCGGTACATCAACTAGTGTCCAAACATAGTTGGCATACATGAATCCATTTTGGACATCATGGCACTTTGCCATAATAGGGAGTCGATACCTTGTATCATTTCCTCATACGTAGTCAGTTCGTATTCCTCAATAAGATTGACATCTTTACGAGGTGAAATCAGAAACCCATACCTCCCAGGTTGTTTTCTGACTTTCTCCGACTTACGCGGTTCTTGTGTATTCGAAGATTATTGGTATAGTTTCATCCCTGGTGAACTATTTATGTTCCATTAAGGAATCGATGCCTGGAACAGTATTACTCCGATTTTTCATCAAGTTTTACTATCCTCCCACTTACCACTGCATATCGGTATTCCTCTTAGGAAAACCGCATGGCGAGCAAAAATTAAATTGTTCTCTTGTGAGATGTATAAGTACTATATTTTGGTTACCCTAGGATAACCTACAATTAGGCACTTATCTGATTTGGGTTATAGTTTGGTATCATCCAAACGTATGCCCAGCATTCCCAAATCTTCAGGAATGAGAAAACCCAATTTCTTTCCTGTTCATATCTAATATGAAGTCTGTCAAACGGATTTTCATGGAACCTTATTCAAAATAAGTTTTGCACTGTTTAATGCGTATCCCATTGAAGGAAAATGGTAGCTCAAAGCGACTCATGATTAACCTTATCATGTCCAACAAAATTCGGTTTCTCAGTTCGGACACACCGTCAGACTGACGTGTTCCGGGAGGAGTCCTCATTGAAAGAATACTATACCCTTTCAAGTATTTGAGAAACTTATTGCTTAAGTATTTTCATCATGGTCTAACCGTGATGGTATTATTACTTTAGCCGATCTGTTTGTCTACTTCGTGGCGAAACTCTAAAAGTTTCCGATTTGTGTTTCAAAAGAAACACATAACCATAACGCGATGCCACATCCGTAAAGGTCACGAAACATTCATATCCACATCTAGCCTAGCTAGACATGGGCCCACTCATGTCACTATGAACAATGGCTAACAGATCGGTGGCACTTGCACTTTTACCAAGTAAAGGTGTTTTAGGCACTTTGCCCAATAAACTAGATTCGTAGACTTTATTTGAGTAGGATCAAATTCGTCCTAGTATCCACTCTTCGAAAGTGTGGATATACGAGTCTTGTTTAATTGTGTCCCAGACAACTATGCCACATATAAGTCTCATCTGATTAAATCTGTTTGAGCTATTTGTTTGTCATGTCATACGTTTGAGATTTATTTATATTCAATATATAAATACTATTATTCACATCTAATGTGTTTATCTCAATATCATCTTTATAAAATAAAACACTTTAGTGTTCTAGAATATAAAGGTATACCCGCAACGGGTTAAACCCTGATATAAAGATAATATTTCTAGTCAAACTAGTTACATTGTAACAGTTTCCTAATTTAAGCACACACCTGAAGGGTAGTTCCTAAACTTAGGTATCTACGGTTAAAACAACGACTTTCGTCCCGTTTCTGATTCGCAGATTAATCTCATCTGAAATCAGTATCCTGCTCATAGCAGATTCTGCACATCAATGCATATTTATGTACCACTTTTAGTATCTAAAATCCAATTTTAATACTAGTAGCGAACATATTTATGACAAACATCTTTGAAGTTGGAGCCTTGCACCGTCTTCATTTCCTTCATGTCTGCCTTATCCATACGGCAGTCACGCTTTAGTGACCCCGTTTGCCACAGTTTTGGCAGACATCTTGGGATATGTCCTTTGTCTTCCCAGAAGATTATAATGATTTTGCCTTTGCCCTTTTTCCACACCCCAGAATCCTTCGGCCAAGCCTTGGCATTCTGGAATGTCGAAGTAATTTGCGCCTTGAGCAACTTGCAGTTTTCCAAACTCTGGCTTTGTCTCCTGGAGCATAGCCACTAACTCTCCAAGAGTTTACAATTGCAATTAATACTTCTAAGATCTAAGTATAAATCTATGAAGATCCTTCAATTTCGACATCATGGTTTAAAGATCTAATCCTTAGTTATGACGACAAAATTAAGGAGTCATTGCGACAAGGTTAACAGATTAAGCACTAAAGTTATCATCACATGAATCTTCCAAAGATCATGCTCTACTTATTTGCCCAACTCCAGGCTCAGGCCCGAGATGTCATTTTATCAAATAAAGTAACTTCTCGGTTCTCAAGACTATCCTGAGGTACTATTCCCAATTTGAAAATTAAAGCTGTTTAAGAAACATCTCACCTAGGATTATGTTTTAAACACTAATCTTTCAATTATCTTGATTGCTATAGTCCAACTATCCAATCAACGATTTTTAGGTACTATTGATTATAATGATTACTATAGTCTAACTATATAATCAACTATAATTTAATTGGTTAAATTCAATTATATTGATTACTATAATCCAATTATAAAATAAACTATTAATTGAAATAGTTTGAACACAGTCCAACTGTTTATTAAAACAGCATTAAATATTTGTCCAACTAATATATTAATTTATTTGACGAAAAATGAAATGTGCGCGTATGGCAAGTATCTAAACGAAATTGCAAATTTAATACTTGCCTCCCACTATTTTTCAGCGAGCCTCTAACCCTATGTTGAGTACTCGGTAAACCTTGTTTCCTAGTGGGCTAGGATCCCGTTAAATAACACACAATCTTGACTTTGGCCAACAAATTGTATGATAATTAACTAGGTAGATCTCTAAGATCGATTGGATCACTTTCAATTCCTAGATCCAGTAGGTGGACATCCAAGTCCGAAACATATATCTTATATATGCCAATATATCCAATATATTCCCTAACCTTTTTCCTCTCAATCAATTAAGCCTTGGCTTTGGCACAACAAACTTAATGATCCCAGTTAAGCGGAACCCATTGACCTTGGAAAGCTTCGTAATCAATGTCGATGGACAAGAAGTGGTCTTGACTTTGGCCAACAAATCACAACTTGGACAAGACACCGATATGGAACAAAGCCTTCATGATTCAAACACATCCACGATGGACAAAGGTCTTGACTTTGGCCAACAAACCAGTGCCAATCTTGGATCTTGAGTAAGAATCACTCAATGGAAGGAAAAATGCTTAATATGTTTTGAGGGATTTTCGCGTAATTGGCAACCAATTAATTATCTTTGTTAAGGCTCATCATCATACACCTTTAAACATGCATTCTAAAAACATAATAAGGCGCATATAAAATAAATAATAATGATATGCGGATGGATACTTAAACACATTGTTCCTAGAACAAATCTCTCAATTTCCTCTCTCCCGCTAGCACAAGTATTACTTCTACCCGATTACATAACACTTCTAAAGAAACCTCATTTACATTGAGGGGAATAGGTGAGAAGAGAAATACACAGAGTCAAGAGGTAATGGGCTGGACACACAGGTCCAATTTAATAAATTCTAAATTTATTACAACAATTTTCAAAATTACCCCACCCATCTAATATCCATCCGATATACATTATTCATGCATCGCATTCATGTAATCACACAAGCATGTTATCAATCAATCTAATCCAATTAATTAATCTGAATTTAATGACCATCCAATGTTCAAACAACGATTTGATTTCGCGCGAGTCCAACTCGTTTTACGAATAAGTACTCAAAGTACGAATTCTTGAATTAAATTAAACTACAACATTAAATCCAATTTAATTTGTATTTAATACTAATTCAATATTTAATTCCAAATTAAATATTACACTTTATTAATGAACCTTTACGACTTAGATTCTAAATTTAATCTTTACGGGTCTCAAAGCCCGATTAACATCCAATGTTAATTTAATTTAAAGTCCAATGGGCTTTTAATTAATTTCTTAAGGCATGGACTTTTGGTCAACATGGGTCAAACCCAAATACCAAAGCCCATTTAAGGAATCACCCTTATTTGTCAAGAAACCAATTTAGGCCCATTAGGCCCAATTAAAATATTAAAGGTCCATTAGTTGCATTTGGACTTTATGGATATGGTTTTGGGCCCAATTGGATCCAACCAATTTAGCCTAAACCAAACTTGGCCCAACCAAGCCCATTAAGCCCAATTACAACTTTACAAGCCCAATTCCAAATTTGGCACAATTAATTAAATTACAAAAATTCCAAATTTCATAATTAAATTAATCAAAGTGTATGCCATAATTAATTAACCAAATTAATATTTCAAAAACACCAATTTACTCAATTAATTATGCTTATTATCATCAACATATGTCCAACACATTTGAATCAAAAAATCATATCATTTCATGCTATATATGTCACGGTAAAATGGGGATTTCTTTGTCCGATTCGGTTTTAATCCAATTAAATCATAAATCAACATTTCCCAAGTGATTTCAACTCATCCAATGAATCAAAAAAACAAAAATCACCATGACATCTAGGGTTCATCCAATTCGGCCAAGCCTACTATTTGGGCAAAAATTGATCTAATCAAATTTTCATGAAATTGATCATATCCAACTTGAATTAAACATCATTCAAGCATACTAAATCAAAAAATTTCATCAAATCATGCTCAAATTGATTTTACCCAATTTTAACCCTAAATCATTTTCATGCTCAATTAGGCTCTGATACCATTGTTGGGTTTCTACTATAGTCCCGAGATCAAATCAAGCAATGAAAATCATGTGTGAATACTCAAAGAAATATGGCGGAATCATACTTACATTGATCGGATTGGATGCGACGAAGAAAATTCTTTTCCTCTTTGTTGATGAAGCATTCAGCCAAGGGGTTCTTTATGCTCCTTTAAGTGCTTCAAGCTCCAAGCTTTATTTGTTGAGATTCCAAGCTCAAGGGTTTGTTTCCCTAACACCTTAGGATGACTCTAATGTGTGCTAGCACCTTGAAAATTTGCCACAAATATTTATGTAGTTCCTTCTCATTCTCGGCAATGGAGAAACAAAACCAAGAAGAAAAATGGCCACCATGGCCGAAACTAGAAGAGAAAGGGAGAGAGAGTTGAGAGACTTGTTTTGACTTGTTCAATTGATATCAAAACAATTAAAAATGATATACCAAAAGTTGATTTGGTAATAGTCATTCAAGCCTTGACTTTGGAGTGTAAAAGAAGTCTCTACCAACTCCACCAAAACCCATCAAGTTAAAGCAACTTTAAAGTGACAAGTGATGTGATGGTTGATGTGACATGTGGGCCCACTCGATTCAAAATGCGAGTGGGCCCGCAAACACTCCCGGGCTCGGGTTTGTTAATACTGAATTAATGAATTTTCCGTTGTGATGTAATTAAATCAAATTTAATTAAATAATAATGCCAAGCAAAATTACTGTTCACGTTGCTAGCGAATTAATTCTAAATTAACTCGTTCGCCCGAATTAAAATCTAATTTTAATTCCGCGTTGAAATCCAATTTCGTATAATATATCAAATATATTATTTTATCGATTAATTCCAAATTAATCGTTCTCTCTCTTTAAATAATATTTTATCCCAGATAAAATATCTCCGTAATTAATCCCAGATTAATTTTCTCTCTCTACTAATTAATCCCAGATTAATAAAGTGCGAGTCATACGTCATTGATGAATCTTCGGGAAGCGACCCATGAGATCTTCAGATATGTTGACAGTAAATTCGGTCATCGGACTATCCGAACACGTACGTACCTAGTACTACGTTTTTACCGATTTACAAGACATGGTTGGCTTCTTGCAAAACACTGTGCCTACCCAATTCTCCAGAAATATTCTTAAAGGAATATTATAATCTATATCAGGCGTAGTATACGAAGTATTGCGTATTTCGATCCAGTATCGGATGTCACGTACTAGGCATGGGGCTGGAATTGTGTATGCCCCGTACGAAGCACATATCGGATCTCTGGTAACTAGTCTCTATAATCGGATAACTATGACCTTGTCATATTATCCCGATGACTGTAGTACATAAGAGTACTAGTTTCGTATCCTACGTGATCATCATCTCCACTATAACTGAAGTGATACTTCCATCTTGACATCACACCCAATACACTACGATTCTCAATATACCCAGAAGAGGCGTACACAGAACCGGTTAAAGCCCTGGACGACCAAAACCAAAGTATATTGATTGTCGCAAGTATTAGCGGTGCAAGTCTCAGGTTAAGACCAAATACACCTACCCTGATTCGGACTTCCATAGACACATAGTTATACTACCAATGGAATTCCGAGGGGTCTATCCATAGCGAAGCTGTTTTCCGTACCATCGGTAAAACACAACCTCCTATTACACTTGCATAAGTATCCAATACCCAAATATATGAGAACTATGCCGTTATGCTCCCACAACGCGCACAAGTGCAATACTAGTCTATTCCGCATTATCGATGTCCAGTCTCGATAATACTACGACTAGGGATATTTAATGATTAAACCTCTGTTGATTGATACTGTCTCATATCATCTCAATCCGGAACTAATCATAAGGACTTTTATCATTTATGTATCTTGGTAATCCAATTACAAATGATAAAATGGTAATTTCCTTTGTCACATAGTTAATTTGTACAACAACACCATGTTCTGTACAAATAGTGATGTTATGGGTCATAATTGTCCAACATGTAGTTCTATTTATAGTTTATCATTCTCATTTTTGACTTCAATAAGTCAAGTCTTTTCTACAATGGTGAACATCACATGTTACACACTAAGTAATAAAATAATTCTAGTACTCGGGATCGTAGAAAAGATATTATATCAAATAGAATATAATATTCTATTAAATAGAATAAATGATAAACTTTTACTCGTACCTGCAAGGCACAAGTACTCTTAATTATATAACCATTATACAAAAGAAAGATTCAAATTTTAAACATTTCAATGTTCGAATTTTCTACTTGTACATATCATATATGTATCTGTAGAAACTAATGGAACCTTACTTAAATGGATGAATACGTGTTTCTGAAGCATATCCCCAAGAGTATTGAAACTAATTCGGTAACACTCAATATCAAACGAATCAAATTGTAAAAGATTTGATTTTTCCCACTAACCAATTACATTTCGATGGAATCGTAGAAGAATAATATTGAGTAAGAATCGTATTCATTCAATAACCTTAGAACTTATTGCCATAAATTCATATGTTTGATCATATCAAACATCTTTGAACAATTCAAAGACTCACAATGAATTTTAAAGATATAGTTTTCAAAAAATTCAGATCGAATATCTTTGAACTAGTCAAAATATTATATTCGTGTTTCATAAAAAAACATGTAACTAATTCACGAAGATTCATTGACTAAGTTACGAAGTAAAGAAATCTACCTTAAGCAATTTACAACTCATTAAAGTACATACATCAATGTATCAGTTTAATAAATTTTATGATCCAACGACTATCATTGGTTAAATGAGATTTAATCACCTTCCCGAATGCAATATTCTTTAAATGGATAGGATATGTGGTGTGATCTAGTATCCTATCATCCTTTACCATATAGAATAAGCATCTATCTTATCATTGTCTTTCTTAAATAAACTTTTAGACTTCTCGCTTATCTAGTTTTTAATCTTAATTTAGTTTATTTCAAATTGGTTTCTAAATAAAGTTAAGTTTATTAATTATAGTACTTAGTGCGAGTTTGATTACAATCCCTGTGGGTTCGAAACTCTTTACTTATCTTTTACTAAAACTTGACATCGTATACTTGCGGTACGATAATCTCGCAACATGGGCTCGGTGAGTTCTTCGAGTTATTACAGTATAGAGGTATTTGAGTCGATATTATTGTCGTCATAGGTCTTATACCATCGTTGTAAGTTTTCTCTTATCGTGAATTTGGTTGGTAGTCTATATACCTGAAGTGATTTTTTACTCGCACGAGTTTTTCACCCCGTCAACCAAATTCTTATGTTGATTATTTTGATGCTTTGATTTATTGTTTCATTTATATATGATTTAGAATTAAGGGTGCGTTTTTTTACAAAAAAATACATCTCATGAACTTGAACTCAGAATCTAACAACTAAATTTTATGTCATTTGTCACTAAACTACACCTCTTTTGGGCCATTTTTGTAAAGAAGTTAAAATGCAATTGATGCATCTTTCTTCTTTTAAAATTGAATTCCCCCCCTTTAATGTCACTTTCTCCACTTGTAAGAAAGATTAAAATTACCCAAAAATTTGAGAAAAATTTACCGGTTTATTTAATATTAATTAAAGTATTTAAGGATTAGATAAGTTGATTTTGTTATTGATTTTACATGAAAAACCAATATTACATCTAAATATCATTCTTTAGATGAGGAAAATACATAGATTACAATATTGAATAATAACGGTGAATATAAATATAAATATCACTTTAATCAATAGGTAAATGTAATGCAACTTGATTGTGCCATATGTTAGGACTTATATGTCAAAAATGCGAAACCAATATCAAAAAATAGACTTATAAGGAGAGGGTATCCAAGGGTTTATAGATGCTCCGTATTGACGACGTCTACATAGGTTAATTTTTTTTACTAGTTTAACTAATTCCGGTCAAATATTACAATATCGACGTCACTCATGTGCTGTACAATTGTAATTTATAGAGAACTCTGGCATAATATTGGCCCAATGGTGAGCTTGTGCTCTCCCATCTCCCTGCAATGGCAGGGTGTCAAAATCTCTCAATTTTGAGATTAAAAATTTTCTCCAAAGTGTGAATAGAATTCTCCCCATATTTAAGTGAGAATATATATTTCGTCTCTGTTAGACATAGAATTTTGAATGTATTATAAACATTTGTATTTAATAGTGATGCTATTTGCACTCTAAAAATTACTTTGAGCACTCTATTACTTTGTATACTCATTTAATAAATTTAAAAAATTACTTTGAATTCGTTCCGCAATCAACAATGTATTTTCACACTTGAAGTTATAAAAGTACATCATATTCCGCTCGAAATCGTGCAAACAATTATAAATTTTCTAGCTCAGTTAAAAAAGGTGGAAATTGATACTTTTGAAACTCTATGTGGAAAATGATAAATTCAAAAATATTATAATATTTTCAAATTTTCGCCTAACAATTATCATGTATTAAGGACTTTTACGTGGAAAATGTGTCCCTACGGATGCCAACATTTTTTTCTGCCTGTGTTTCTTCAACTTCTATTTATGAACTCATAGAGATAGAATAGTAAACTACCCGCTAAAATTAATGTGAGATAAATGAACCACAATATTCTACTACACTTCTTAATCTCAATATTTACGTATGCTTGATTTTCACTCTAATATAAACATCACCCATTCATCATATGATTATAACTTGGAGATATGTTTTGACTCTAATACTATTTCTTACTAACTTTTCATTCTTAAAAATAAGTTTATAAAGAAAGTATGTCCAATTATTAATAAAATACTCGTTATTCACATACTTAACCAATTTGAACAAATTGATCACAACATCTTAAACCATAATTGTTAAGCTTACTAAACCATTAGCTCTTTCATTTTTGCGAAGCTCGTTTCTACCTAACCATTTGGAATTTCAATGAATTTAAGTGTGGTTTTGGCAGCATTATTAATTATTTTTAACAGTTAGCTAATTATTGATATATGAGTTGTATTTCTTTGTGGAAAACGCCAAAATGAATTGTGTTTCATTGGATAAGAAACAAGGATTCAGTGGTAAAGATTTATTCACGTGTTTCTTATTGTGATGTTCTCTTTTTGTCTTGTCAATGTCTTATATTTTGTACATATCTTTTTTGTATGATTCGTCTGATTATTATATTTGTCAAAGCTCTGAGCACAGCAATAATTTCTTTACAAAACGTCAAAATGCAATTGATACTTCTTTCTACCTTTTATTATTATTATTTTTTATTTTTATTTTCTTGGTGTAAAATCACGTTTTCCACTGAAGGTGAAAATTGATAAAAATTCATCGGTCTATTAATATTGTAAAAAATATATTAATTTTTACTTTAACAATTACAAAAACTAATTCTGTTAGTGTGATTTTCAGTTAAATGAATCACTATAAATATCATTTTAATCAATAGGTATGTCGAATTCACAATGACTGTGCCATGTGATAGGGTTTTTATGTCAAAAATGCATTGGAAGCTAATCTTTAAAAACCAATTTATGAGAAGATGGTGTATAAGAATTAATAAACATTCTATAATCATACACAAAAAATGTTGAGAAAGGCATACGTTGATACCAGACTTCGAAGGCTGTATCGGGCTTGGGCCAGGTGCGAATCGGATTGGATTGAGCAAGGATAGAAATGTTGAGTGGTTCAGAAAACAGAGGGCTAGAAGAAGAGGGAAATTGCTAAGCCAACGGGGCCGTTGCGATAGCGTTATCATCAATGAAGATGGGGCCAATAGCGCATTGGCCGAAATCCTGATTGAGAGTGTGAAGGCCAAAGACGCCCATAGAAGAATCTTCCAACGCCAACTTATAATCAGCGAAAGTTGAGTCGCTAGTTTTGGGAAAAGAGGAAGAAGAAGCCATTGATGACAAATGATCAAGAAAGCAGTAAAAGCGAGTTTGCAGAAAGAGTTGAGGGTAGAACGAGAAACAGAGGGGGATGAAGCCTTATGATCAGACGAAGGGTTTAACCTGGGACATGTGTCGCAACATGAATCGTCGAGGAGCGAAAGTGGCGGGAAAATGGAAAAGGATAGAAAGTTGCCCTAGACAGGAGTTCGAATGCAACTCGCTGCACAAGTGACGTGCGACGGAAGGAAACACGGAAGTGACGTAAAAAACGGCTCTTAAATGGGCCTCATGATGAAACGTATAGGAAATGGCCGCACATTTATTGCAGATATGATGGGTTCCCGTATAACTCTAAAGGATGGCCCGACAAACTACATGGCGAAGAGTCTAACCCCGAATTTACTTCGCTCAACCTCGCTACTTCAGCCTCCAGCAGATCGGCCGAGCCTTAAAATCTTAGCATCGGTCTTCAGAATCGGCCAAGAACAGGTGTCAACACTACACTTTCCAAGAGGCGTCACCCAAGCTTTCTCCATTATTAACACAAGTAGTGAAGACTGATATGACAAGACCATAAGGCCACAGGCTTACTTTGGCAGAGGACCAGACTTTGGGCAGAGAGCCCCTCCAATCGATCAGACAGCACATGTAAAAACCCTTCACGTGACAACTGTACTATGGCTTGGGAGTATATAAGAGGGGGAAATCCAATCGATCAGACAGCACGTGGATAAACCCTTCACGTGACAACAATACCATGGCTTGGGAGTACATAAAGGGGGAAAATGAAAAGACAATTTTGCAAGGTCTCATAACCACCTATTTAAAGGCCAACCTTACTAACCAGACTCTCCATAGTCAAACAGAGTCCGGAAAATGAAAAGGAAAAGATCGGAAGAGGCAGAGCAGAGTTGGAAAAAGGAAAAGCTCTGCATAAAACATAGGCCACCAGAGGTTGAAGCTTCTCTTTTGTAAGGTGTGAAATGGAATGTAAGAAGACTCACTTACGGCCATCTACACGGTGTAAGGTGTGAAATGAAATGTAAGGTTGTGGATGGGATGTGTCCGTTAGCGACAAATTGTCCGGGGTCCTCTGTGTGGAAGGTACTGCACCTCTCAAGTTGCGAATGGGTTACGCTCATTAATAACAGCTTGCCTAAGCTTTTCTACGCGGAGCATGCTACTTACCTGGGACCTCGGATTCTATAGATTGGGGATTGGCCGAATATGGGGCCGGTCGAAAGCGGAAACGAGTGATCATACAAGTTTCTATCACTCCAATACATACACCGTTTCGTCTTCTCCGACCGAAAATTCGCTCCTCAGATTCTATCGACTGGGGGAGATTCTATAGACTGAGGGATTGGCCGAATGATGGGCCGGTCGAAGGCGGAAAGGGATGATCATACAAGTTTCTCTCATTCCAATGTATACACTCTTTTTGTGTTCTTCGATCAAAACGGGCTAGCTGAGGGTGAAAGGGAATGTCCGTCAGAACAACCCTCGATTGGCGTAGTGGTCTTCTTTGAAACGAGGAAAGAACGAACCAAGATGGAAGACTGAAAAAATTCACCTCGATCTTCACTTACAGTTCAATCAAGGTGAATTTGGGGGACAATTGTTGACATACGAAAATCTCTACCATAGGACGAAATCGCCCTGGGACGAAAGAAAGAACGAAGGAATGAAGGCCGATGGACCGAAGAGCAACGAAGAGCTTAGGGCGACCGGACCAGCGGTTAGGACGAAAACCTATAATGCGGTTACTTCCACGATCGTAGTAGTTGGACGGTTTTCCCTCCACAACCAAGCAGTTGAGACACGCAGCTCAGCGGTTACAGGAACGATCCTGCAACTGCAGGAAGATACTGGAACCGCCTAAAACGGTTGGCAATCGCCATTATAAAAGCCTATCTACACCAAGAGAAAAAGCCCGATCAAATGAAGACTCAAATAAGCATATTTTTATTTTTCATTTCTTAAATTGTAACTTTAGGACTGTAACTTGTGTGCTTGCACCCCTTGAAGGCTTATTCAATCAATCAAACGCCCCTTGCTGAGATTTTGTCTCATGAGGTTTGAACCTTACACGCTCTTCTTTCTTCACGCATAAAAATTGCGCAAACAGAACTCATAGATAGAATAGTAAACTACCCGCTAAAATTAATGTGAGATAAATGAACCACAATATTCTACTACACTTCTTAATCTCAATATTTACGTATGCTTGATTTTCACTCTAATATAAACATCACCCATTCATCATATGATTATAACTTGGAGATATGTTTTGACTCTAATACTATTTCTTACTAACTTTTCATTCTTAAAAATAAGTTTATAAAGAAAGTATGTCCAATTATTAATAAAATACTCGTTATTCACATACTTAACCAATTTGAACAAATTGATCACAACATCTTAAACCATAATTGTTAAGCTTACTAAACCATTAGCTCTTTCATTTTTGCGAAGCTCGTTTCTACTAAACCATTTGGAATTTCAATGAATTTAAGTGGTTTTGGAAGCATTATTAATTATTTTTAACAGTTAGCTAATTATTGATATATGAGTTGTATTTCTTTGTGGAAAACGCCAAAATGAATTGTGTTTCATTGGATAAGAAACAAGGATTCAGTGGTAAAGATTTATTCACGTGTTATATTTTGTACATGTCTTTTTTGTATGATTGGTCTGATTATTATATTTGTCAAAGCTCTAAGCACAGCAATAATTTCTTTACAAAACGTCAAAATGCAATTGATACTTCTTTCTATCTTTTATTATTATTATTTTTTATTTTTTATTTTCTTGGTGTAAAATCACGTTTTCCACTGATGGTGAAAATCTGATAAAAATTCATCGGTCTATTTAATATTGTAAAAAATATATTAATTTTTACTTTAACAATTACAAAAACTAATTCTGTTAGTGATTTTGAGTGAAATGAATCACTATAAATATCATTTTAATCAATAGGTATGTCTAATTCACAATGACTGTGCCATGTGATAGGGTTTTTATGTCAAAAATGCATTGGAAGCTAATCTTTAAAAACCAATTTATGAGAAGATGGTGTATAAGAATTAATAAACATTCCATATTCATGGCACCTACACAGGTTAAATTTTCTAGTAGTCCAACTATTTCACGCTGGATATTATAATTTGGCGTTAGCCCAGCGTCATATGATTCGAATTTGGAGATAATTCACTCATGGTGTTGGCTCTAATATAATTTCTTATAAATTTATGGGTGGAACTTATTTTTAAAAATTGGTCGCAAAGAGAGGGTCCTCAAGGATTAATACTCATGATGTTGGCTCTGATATCATTTATTGTATAGAGCATCTTCTCAGCCTCCAGGACAATCTTGAGGTTCATATCCCAGTCAGGAAAGTTTGCACCATTAAATACATTTTCGCCCATGATAATGTCCCTAATGTTGATCATTCCGGCCATCTTAATTGCAATAGTCTAACTATTCAATTAACGATTACGGGTACAGTCCAACTGTTAAAAGAAAATAATAAAATATTAGTCCAACTAATTAAAATGATGAAAATAATTTGAAAGAGCGTATTTGGCAAGTATTTAAACAAAATTGTAAATTCAATATTAGCCTCCCACTAATTTTTGGCGAGCTTCTAACCCTCTGTTGAGTACTCAGGAAACCTAGTTTCCTAGTGGGCTAGGATCCCGTTAGATAACACACAACCTTGACTTTGGCCAACAAGTTGTATGATATTTAACTAGGTCGATCTCTAAGATCAATTGGATCTCATCCAATTCCTAGATCCGGTAGGTGGACCTCGAAGTCCTAAACATATACACAATATATATGTCAATATATCCAATATATTTCCTAACCTCTTCCTCTGAATCAACTAAGTCTTGGCTTTGGCTTAACAAGCTTAATGATTCCAGTAATGCGCGACCCATTGACAGTGGGAAAGCTTCATAATCCATATCGATGAACAAGAAGTGACATTGAGTCACAACTGCCCAAGACATGCGATATATAACAAAGCCTTCGTGGGTCAAACACATCCGCGATGGACATTGATCTTGATTTTGGTCAACAAACCAATGCTAATCTTGGATCTTGAGAAAGAGCCACTCAATGGAAGGAAAACGTTTAATATTTGTTTGAGAGTTTTTGTGTAAATTGGCAACCAATTTATTATCTTTGATTAGGTCTCATCATACACCCTTAAGCATGCATTCTAAAAGCATAATAAGGTGCGAAATAAATAATAATGATATATGGATGGATATGTGACAACTTGTTCCTAGAACAAATCTCTCCTTTTCCGCTCTCTCGCTAGCACTATTCTAACTTCTACCCAATTACATAATACATTAAAGAAACCTCATTTACATTGAGAGGAATTTGTGAGAAGAGAATTACAAAGAGTTGAGAGATAAAAGGATGGACACACAAGTCCAATTTATAAATTCTAAATTTATTACAATAATTTCCAAAATTGCCCTCACCCTTCTAATATCCATCTGATATATATTATTCATACAATATATCCATGTATTCACACAAAACATGTTAATCAATCAGTCTAATCCAATTAATTAATCTTTGAATTAGTGACCATCCAATGTTCAAACAACGATTTGATTTGCGCGAGTCCAACTCGATGAAGAATAAACATTTAAGTACGTATTCTTAAATTATATTGAACTATAATTTTAAATCCAATTTAATTTGTATTCAATAATAATTCTAATTTAATTCCAAATTAAATAATTACACTTATTTCAGTGCCTTTTAGACTTAGAGATTCTAAATCCAATTTTAATGGGTCTCAAAGGCCCAATTAACATCCAATGTCAATTTAATTAAAGTCCAATGGACTTTTAATTAATTCTTAAGGCATGGACTTTGGTAACCAAAGTCCAATAAGGAAACACCCTTTACCATAAAATCAATTTTTGGCCCAATTAAATATTTAAAGGCCCAATTATTATATTTGAACTTTATGGAATGATTTTAGGCCCAATTTGGATCCAATCCAATTGTCATAAACCAAGCCTGGCCCAACCAAGCCCATTAAGACCAAATACAATAATATTAGCCCAATAAAATTAAAGATTAATTTATTAAATCACAATATTCCAAATATCACAATTATTTAATTAAAGTGTAATTACCCTAATTAATTAATTAATCCAATATTTCCAAAACGTCAATTAAACTAATTAATCATGCTTTAATTAAACAACTTACGTCCAACACAAATTGAAGCAAAATCAATCTATACATGCCTCATATAGTCACGGCAATATGGCACAAAAATTCAATCAATTTGATTTCAATCCAATTAAATCAACAATCAACATCTAAGGTCTATTTCATGCCATTTAACATATCCAATTTGTTAAAATTCAAAAAATCACCATGAGCTACATCTAGGGTACCATTCAGCCATGCTAAAAAATTTAAGAA